>JAKFHT010004809.1:0-110843 GCA_023783455.1 Erythrocebus patas
AGAGGCGTAAGGAACTTTTGGGGTGATGGAAGCATTCCGTGTCTTGAGTCGTGGTGCTGGATACTTAGTTGTTAATCTTTGTTAATGTTCATTGAACTGTACAGTTTATATAAATGATTCCTCAGTAAACTTGATTATTAAAACATCTTCTGTTTCAAAAAAAAAAAAAAGGGTGTCAATTTTACATCTCTCTTGCTTTCTTTTGTGGGGATTTAGTGTTATAATTTTTTCTGTAAACACTGCTTTAGGTGTGTCCAAGAGAATCTGGTACATTGTATCTTTGTTCTCATGAGTTTCAAATAACATTTTTATTTCTGTGTTAATTTTGTTGTTTACCCAGTAGTTATTCAAAAGCAGGTTGTTCAGTTTCCATGTAATTTTGAGCTTTTGAGTGAGTTTCTTAATCCTGAGTTCTAATTTGATTGCACTGTGGTCTAGAGGCTGTTGGTTATGATTTCCATTCTTTTGCATTTGTTGAGGAGTGTTTCACTTCCAGTTATGTGGTTGATTTCAGAATAAGTGCTATGTGGTTGTGAGAAGAATGTATATACTGTTGATTTGGGGTGGGGAGATCTGTAGATGTATATTAGGTCTGCTTGGTCCAAAGGTGAGTTCAAGTCCCAAATATCCTTGTTAATTTTGTCTTTTTAATCTGTCTTATATTGACAATGGGGTGTTAAAGTCTCCCACTATTATTGTGTGGGAGTCTAAGTATTTTTGTAGGTCTCTAAGAACTCGTTTTATAAATCTAGGTGCTCCTGTATTGGGTGCATTTGTATTTAGGATAGTTAGCTCTTCTTATTGAATTAATCCCTTTCTCATTATGTACTTTTCTTTGTCTTTTTTGATCTTTTTTGGTTTAAAGTCCATTTTATCAGAGATTAGGATTGCAACTTCTGCTTTTTTTTCTATCCTTTTGCTTAGTAAATATTTCTCCATCCCTTTATTTTGAGTCTATATGTGTCTTTGCATGTGAAATGGGTCTCCTGAATACAGCACACTGATGGATGTTGACTCTTTATCCAATTTGCCAGTCTGTTTCTTTTAATTGGGGGCATTTAGGCCATTTATATTTAAGGTTAATATTATTATGTGTTAATTTGATCCTGTCATCATGAAGCTAGCTGGTTATTTTGCACATTAGTTGATGATCTAGTTGCTTCATAGTGTTGTTGGTTTTTTATTTTGGTATGTTTTTGCAGTAGCTGGTTCTGGTTTTTCCTTTTCATATTTAGTGCTTTTCTCAGAAGCTCTTGTAAGGCAGGCCTGGTGGTGACAGAATCTTTTAGCATTTGCTTTTCTGTAAAAGATTTTATTTCTCCTTCATTTCTGAAGCTTAGTTTGCCTGGATATGAAATTCTGGGTTGAAAATTATTTTCTTAAAGAATGAAGAATATTGGCTGACACTCTCTTCTGGCTTATAGGACTTCTGCAGAGAGATTCACTGTTAGTCTAATGGGCTTCCCTTTGTAGGTAACCTGACCTTCTCTGGCTGCCCTTAACATTTTTTTCATTTTAATTTGGAGAATCTGTGTGTCTTGGATCTTACTGGAGTATCTGTGTGTTTCCTATTTGAATATTGAAAAGTGTGGTATCTTGCTAGAGCACAGTTCATAATGATCCTGCTTCTTGGTTCCATTTTCCCTAAACTCCCAGGTGATAGATGGTCTACTCTATTCTTGGGCTCATTTTTCTTTTAACTGCCTTATTTCATTCCCTTGATATCACTAGCTGCAGACCATTTCCTATTTGACCATCTTGCTAGCTCATTTTTGGTTTTGTCCAAAAGTTCATATGTTTGTTTCTCTAGGATTGATTCTCACTGCCTGTTATTCATTTGGTTCATATTTTCCTGGATGGTTCTTGATGCTTTTTGATGTTTGTCTTTAGCTAGAGAAAGATTTGTTATTTATTGTCATCTTTCACATCGCTTATTCTTTTCCATCCATTTTGGAAGATTTGTGATCATTTGGGAACTTTTCTGTAAATCTATATCTACATTAGAAGGTACCCCATCTTTGTGATTTTTATACACTCTTTGACTTCCTTGATGGTCCTGAATAGAAGTTTTTAGTTCTCTGTTTACCAGGTAAATACTGCTATTTTCTGTTTTTACTTTCCTCCCAACAATCAGAAGTCCTCTCTCTCTGTGTTTCCTGAATTTGACTTACAAAAACTATGGGAAAAGTGTGGTATCTGGACCAGATAGCACAGTTCCTTATGGCACAGTCCCTCATGGCTTCCCTTGGCTAAGGGAAGGAGTTCCCTGGCCCCTTGAACTCCCCAGGTGAGGCGATGCTCCACCCGGCTTCTTACTCCCCCTTCATGGGCTGCACCCACTGTCTAACCAGTCTCAGTGAGATGAACTGGGTACCTTAATTGGAAATGCGGAAATCCCCCACCTTCTCCCTTGATATCACTGGGAGCTGCAGACCAGAGGTGTTCCTATTTGACCATCTTGCTAGCTCTCATATTTTGAAATTTTTGTCCAAAAAGTTACATATGTTTGTTTCTCTAGGATTGATTCTCACTGCCTGATTTAGTTCATTTGGTGAGGTCATATTTTCCTGGATGGTCTTGATGCTTTTTGATGTTTGTCAGTGTATGGGCATAGGCATTGAAGATTTAGGTATTTATTGTCATCTTTACACTCTCAGCTTTTTTTTAACCATCCATTTTGGGAAGACTTTACAGGTATTTGTTGAACTTTGTGTTCTGACGTAATCTATATCTACATTAGAAGGTACCCCAAGATAAGTAATGCGGTGATTTTTATACACTCATATAAGTACCACCTTGATGGTCCTGAATAAGTTATTTTAGGATTCTCTGGATTACCAGGTAAATACTGCTATTTTCTTTTTTTACTTTCCTCCCAAACAAATGAAGTCTCTCTCTCTGTGTTGAGCTGCCTGAGATGGTGGGTGTGGTGACACAAGAACCTCTGTGGCCCTCACCACTGGGACTGGGCTGGATCAGACCTTACATCACCACAGCACTTGGTCTTGCCCAATGCTCAGTGTAACCACTACCTGGCTCCCACCTATGGTTGCTCAAAGCTTCAAGGCTCTACAGTCAGCAGGTGGCAAAACCAACTAGGCTTGTGTTCTTTCCTTCAGAGTGTCAAGTTTCCTCAAGTCCAAGATGGGTCCAGAGATGCCATCTAGGAGTCTGGGCCTGGAATCCAAAACCTTAGAAGTCTACCTAGTGGTCTATTCTAGTGTGCCTGAGCTCTGGCCGTCAAACCATGGGAAACAGTGCTTCTCACTGTTCCCTCCCTTTTCTACAGGCATAGGAGTCTCACCCTTTGGCCATCACCACGACAGGTCCAGTGCTCCCAGGCCACCACCAATGTCCACTTAAAGATCAATGGCATTTCATCTAGCTTATGGTAATTCTGCCATATTTGGAACTTACTCTTTAGGGCAGTACACTTCCCTGTGGTTCAGGACTGGTCCAGAAATGCTACTCAAGAACCAAAACCTGGAATCAAGGACTACAAGAACCCAGTTTTTGCTCTACTCTATTGTCATCAAAGTAGCACCTAAGGTACAAGTCAAAGTCCCCTTTCATTTTCCCTATGCATTTATCAAGCAGAAGGGGTATTTTATTGTAGCCACAACAACTGGGAATGTGCTGGGTCTCATCCGAAGCCAGCCCTTCTCAGAGTCTCACATAGTTTATGGCATGCCACCTAGGTATTGCTGCTGGTTATTCAGTGTCCAAGGGGCCTTTAGTCAGCAGGTGATGAGTCCTGCCGAGACTGGATCCTTCCCTTCAAGGCAGTGGGTTCCCTTCTGGCCCAGTGTGTCTAGAAATGTCATGTGGGAACATGGGGGCAGTCTCACAACTCTGACCAGTGCCCTATTCTACTGTAGCTTACCTGGCATCCGAGATGCAAGTCAAAAGTCCTCTTTACTCTTTTCTCTCCTCTCATCAAGCAGGAGGAAGGGGTGTCTTGGAGATGCAAGCTAGGAGTCTGGGCCTGGAATCCAAAACCTTAGAAGTCTACCTAGTGGTCTATTCTAGTGTGCCTGAGCTCTGGGTCAAACCATGGGAAACAGTGCTTCTCACTGTTCCCTCCCTTTTCTACAGGCATAGAGTCTCACCTTTGGCCATCACCACGACAGGTCCAGTGCTCCCAGGCCACCACCAATGTCCACTTAAAGATCAATGGCATTTCGGTAATTCTGCCATATTTGAACTTACTCTTTACAGTACACTTCCCTGTGGTTCAGGACTGGTCCAGAAATGCTACTCAAGAACCAAAACCTGGAATCAAGGACTACAAGAACCCAGTTTTGCTCACTCTATTGTCATCAAAGTACTAAGGTACAAGTCAAAGTCCCCTTTCATTTTCCCTATGCATTTATCAAGCAGAAGGGGTATTTTATTGTAGCCACAACAACTGGGAATGTGCTGGGTCTCATCCCCAGCCCTTCTCAGAGTCTCACATAGTTTATGGCATGCCACCAGGTATTGCTTGGTTATTCAGTGTCCAAGGGGCCTTTAGTCAGCAGGTGATGAGTCCTGCCGAGACTGGATCCTTCCCTTCAAGGCAGTGGGTTCCTTCTGGCCCAGTGTGTCTAGAAATGTCATGTGGGAACATGGGGCAGTCTCACAACTCTGACCAGTGCCCTATTCTACCTTAGCTTACCTGGCATCCGAGATGCAAGTCAAAAGTCCTCTTTACTCTTTTCTCTCCTCTCATCAAGCAGGAGGAAGGGGTGTCTTGGAGATGCAAGCTGTGCTGCTTGAGGATGAAAGAGAAGTGGCACAAGCACTACTTAGCTGCCCTAGCTGGTTTCTCAGTAAGTCACATGTCACTAAATTCCACTGGCTCTAAACCTAGCTCAGCACATGTGCTTGCAGTCCTTGTGATCTAGATTTTCTTTCAAGATTATTTAGGGCCCCAGAACACTTTAGTCTACAGTGCTGACACTTGCTGGAACTTCTGTTCTGACCACCAGGATGAGCAATTCTCCTCTGGGCAGGGCTAGTCTGAATGCTCCCTCTATGGGTGGGCATCAGGTGAATTCAACTCAGTTTTGCTTTCTGCTGTGAAACGGCAGAACTGACGTCAGTGCAAAATTTCGCAATAACTGCCCACTCCCTCTGCCAAGTGCACAGATTTCTCTGTGTCACATGGCTGCTGTAAGAATGGTGGGGGAGGAGTGACATTGGCAATTCAGGACTATCTTTCCCATCCTCTTCAGTGTCTCTTTCAGTCATATTAAATTACAACCTTGTACTCTAAGTGTTTATCTAATTTTTAGTTCTTATGAAGGTACATTCTTGTGTACATAGTTATTAATTTTGGTGTCTATTTAGAGGGCACTATCAGTGTGGTCTTCTATTCTTCCATCTTGATCTGCCTCCCTCTAGAGAAAGTTCTTCAGGCTGAAAAAAGAAAGATGCTAATTAGTAACACAAAAATATCTGAAATTATAAAATTATCTGGTAAAAGTGATTACATAGTCAAACTGAGAATACTTCAAAACTGTAATAGTGGTGTGTAAATCGCTTATATCTTTAATATTGAGGTTAAAAAAAACTTTAAAAATTAACAAGAGCTACAAAAATTTGTTAATGGATACACACTATTAAAATACATTAATCATAACAATTAAAATTTTAAGTGGGGGCATTTGGAGTAAGAGTGTAGAGGTTTGTAATCAAAGTCAAATTGTTATCAGATTAAAATAACCTATTGTGATTATAAAATATATTTTAAGTTTCAAGGTAACTGCAAAGCAAAAACCTAGTGTAGATACGCAAAAGTCTTAAAAGCAAGGAACCGAAACATACCACTAGAGAAAAACATTAGTCACAAAATAAGACAGCAAGAAAGGAACAACGAATTCTACAAAACAACTAGAAAACAACAAAATGGTAGTAGTAAGTTCTCATTTATCAAAAATTACCTTGAATGTAAATGGATTAGATTATCAAATCAAAAGACAAAGACGAAAAAATGTATACAAAATCAAGACCCAACTGTTTGTTTTCTACAAGAGACTCACTTAATCTGTAAGGAAACACTGACTAAAAGTTAACGAATTAAAAAAATTATTGAAAATGGAAACCAAAAGAGAGCAGGGGTAGCTATACTCATATTAGATAAAATAGGCTTTAAATCACAGACTGCAAAAGGAGACCAAGAAGGTCACTATATAATGATAAAGGGGTTAATTAATTATGAAGATGTAAGATATACATACATATATATATATATGCACTCAATATTAGAGCACCAAAATACATAAAGCAAATATTAATAGATTGAAGAGCAAGGGAGACCACAAGACAATATTACCAGGGGACTTGAACACCCCATTTTCAACAGTAGGAAAATTATATAGGCAGAAAATCAATAAGGAAACATCAGACTTAAACTACACTCTAGACCAAATGAACCTAACAGACATATACAGAACATTCCATTGAACAGGTGCAGAACATACATTTTTCTCAACTGCACAGGGAACATTCTGCAAGATAGATTATATGTTAGATCACGAAACAAGTTTTAATAAATTTAAGAAGTTTGAATTAATATCAATATGTAGGCATCACTTTAAGATGCAACTGATGGAAGACAAGCAATAACCAGGAAAATTGTACCTTGTGTATCAGAAACAGTTGTTAAAAATGATGACTTTAAGAGACTAAAAAGAATTTTTGATGAAAGTGGGATGGAGAAAGATTTTGCATCAGGATTGGCAGATCTGTTGAAGTACAAAACAGGAAGCCCCGAGAAACCCACCTGAGCATTCTGGTTACTCCTAGATCTCTCACTATTATGGGTCTATGCTCCCATGTTTCACTTTAAAGGGTGCCAATACACACTGACATGCAGTGGACAGTGAGCAGATTTGGAAGGGAGCTGGAACCCAGATCTCCAGAGACATCTGGTTGAAGAAGCTAGTGCCACCATTTTACTGAAGAAGATAAACCTCAAGGACCATAGTCTCTTTCCCTAAGATCTCTCAAGTCTTATTTTAGAGTGTAAGGGGTGAGAGTGCTCTGTATATGTCCAAGGAGAAGAGCCAAAATCCACTGATAGAAGCCACAGAGAGACAGAGTTGGCTCAACACAGTAGAAAAACTTGATGATTATTAAGCTGTCAATGAATGGAATAGACTGCTTTAGCAGGATGGGAGAGGCATATATATCTCTCAAGTTATTTAGGCAAAGGATAGCCACCCCTTTGAAAGAGATGTGAAAAAGGAAATTCAGATATTGTATACAAGTTGGTAAGCAGCCTCTAAAAGCTCTTACAACTTAAAAAATATATTTACTCCTCAAACAAACTTCCAAAAGCAATATGGTTTTCTTAGTAAACAGCCCAGTGGGGGATAGACAAAGCTGAGCTGTCAATGTGAATATTCTGCATGACTTGGTTGCTACATTTACCAGTATAAACAAATAATGTGGCTTCAGGTTTACTGACTGATTACCTTTGATTTTGATCAGTGTAAGTTCATACCTTCAAGTCTATTTATTTTTATTTGACCTACTAAAAGCATTGGGTGTACAACTGTGTAATTAAAACACCAGAAGTGTGGCTTATAGAAACTGCCACTCACATATGTGTGTGTGCATACATGCCAACACATACACGTGCATCTCTATACATATACACACACTACAGGACCCAAAGTGTTTCACTTAAGCAGTTACCATAGTACTTCAGAAGACAGAGTTGATCGAGTTCCAAAGGAAGGAAGGGATTAGTGAGCTTTTCCTACCTTTGCTGTCGTTGAAGTTTATCAACCTCTTAATGGAAATGTTCAGTGAAGAATGGGACCAGAAGGTCTCTACAAGTTCTGTCAGCCCTTAAATTGTGTATTGTAATGTCTGACTGTCACAAATTAGTTTTGTGACTTTAAGACTTTCTTGCTGGTATTCATCTTGGACATGGAAAGTACATTTATTTATTTCTCTGTCTTTAGTTTATCTTTGAAAAAACAATTAAAAAAGTTTCTAATTTCCTTTTCAAACTTGAAATTTGATGTTTCTATAGACACAGCATAAATACCTTCTCATACTTCACTTCAGCATCCTCAGGAAGTCCGAATGTCTTAATCTCAATTATTAAGACACAGTTCACAGTAGCTATGGAGAAGAAAATGAGGAATGTGAAGATTTTGGCCAAAGGATATATAATTACAGTTAGATAGGAGTGATATTTTAAAATGTGCCCATACTAAGTACATATATAGAGACAGTAAAGCACATATATATAGAAAAAGTAGATAAGTGATTGCCTGGGACCAGGAGTTGGGGGGTGATAGGTTAGGTTAGGGGTGCAGAAATCAGAAAGTTAAACTTAGCATTATGGTGCTTCTTTTTACATGTGATGAAAGTGTTTTAAAATTGTTTGTGGTAATCAACAGAATATACATTCTTCTCAGCACCACATCGTACTTACTCCAAAATTGACCACGTAATTGGAAGTAAAGCACTCCTCAGCAAATGTACAAGAACAGAAATTATAACAAACTGTCTCTCAGACCACAGTGCAATCAAATTAGAACTCAGGACTAAGAAACTCAATCAAAACCGCTCAACTACATGGAAACTGAACAACCTGCTCCTGAATGACTACTGGGTACATAACTAAATGAAGGCAAAAATAAAGATGTTCTTTGAAACCAATGAGAACAAAGATACAACATACCAGAATCTCTGGGACACATTTAAAGCAGTGTGTAGAGGAAATTTATAGCACTAAATGCCCACAAGAGAAAGCAGGAAAGATCTAAAATTGACACTCTAACATCGCAATTAAAAGAACTAGAGAAGCAAGAGCAAACACATGAAAGCTAGCAGAAGGCATAAGATCAGAGCAGAACTGAAGGAGGCAGAGACACAAAAACCCTCAAAAATCAATGATCCAGGAGTTGGTTTTGAAAAGATCAACAAAATTGACAGACACTCAGCAAGACTAATAAAGAAAAAGAGATATCAAAAAAAATGAGGATATCACCACCGACCCCACAGAAATACAAACTACCATCAGAGGAATACTAAACACTCTACGCAAATAAACTGGAAAATCTAGAAGAAATAATTTCCTGGACTTACACTCTTCCAAGACTAAACCAGGAAGAAGTTGAATCCTGAATAGACCAATAGTAGGCTCTGAAATTGAGGCAATTAATAGCCTACCAACCAAAAAGTCCAGGACCAGATGGATTCACAGCTGAATTCTAGAGGTACAAGGAGGAGCTGGTACCATTCCTTTGAAACTACCAATCAGAGAAAGAGGGAATCCTCCCTAACTTTTTATGAGGCAACATCATCCTGATACCAAAAGAACTAGAGAAGCAAGAGCAAACACATTCGAAAGCTAGCAGAAGGCAAGAAATAACTAAGATCAGAGCAGAACTGAAGGAGATAGAGACACAAAAACCCTCCAAAAATCAATGAATCCAGGAGTTGGTTTTGAAAAGATCAACAAAATTGACAGACCACTAGCAAGACTAATAAAGAAGAAAAGAGAGAAGAATCAAATCGATAATTAAAAATGATAAAGGGATATCACCACCGACCCCACAGAAATACAAACTACCATCAGAGAATACTATAAACACCTCTACGCAAATAAACTGGAAAATCTAGAAGAAATGGATAATTTCCTGGACACTTACACTCTTCCAAGACTAAACCAGGAAGAAGTTGAACTCTGAATAGACCAATAGTAGGCTCTGAAATTGAGGCAATAATTAATAGCCTACCAACCAAAAAAAGTCCAGGACCAGATGGATTCACAGCTGAATTCTACCAGAGGTACAAGGAGGAGCTGGTACCATTCCTTCTGAAACTATTCCAATCAATAGAAAAGAGGGAATCCTCCTAACTCATTTTATGAGGCCAACATCATCCTGATACCAAAGCCTGGCAGAGACATTAACAAAAAAGAGAATTTTAGACCAATATCCCTGATGAACATCGATGCAAAAATCCTCAATAAAATACTGGCAAACCGGATTCAGCAGCACATCAAAAGCTTATCCACCATGATCAAGTGGGCTTCATCCCTGGGATGCAAGGCTGGTTCAACATTCGCAAATCAATAAACATAATCCAGCATATAAACAGAACCAAAGACAAGAACCACATCATTATCTCAATAGATGCAGAAAAGGCTTTTGACAAAATTCAACAGCCCTTCATGCTAAAAACGCCAATAAATTCGGTATTGATGGAACGCATCAAAATCATAAGAGCTATTTATGACAAACCCACAGCCAATATCATACTGAATGGGCAAAAACTGGAAAATTCCTTTGAAAACTGGCACAAGACAGGGATGCCCTCTCACCACTCCTATTCAACATAGTGTTGGAAGTTCTGGCTAGGGCAATCAGGCAAGAGAAAGAAATCAAGGGGATTCAGTTAGGAAAAGAAGAAGTCAAATTGTCCCTGTTTGCAGATGACATGATTGTATATTTAGAAAACCCCATTGTCTCAGCCCAAAATCTCCTTAAGCTGATAAGCAACTTCAGCAAAGTCTCAGGATACAAAATTAATGTGCAAAAATCACAAGCATTCTTATACACCAGTGACAGTCAAACAGAGAGCCAAATCAGGAATGAACTTCCATTCACAATTGCTTCAAAGAGAATAAAATACCTAGGAATCCAACTTACAAGGGATGTAAAGGACCTCTTCAAGGAGAACTACAAACCACTGCTCAGTGAAACAAAAGAGACACAAACAAATGGAAGAATCATCACTGGCCATCAGAGAAATGCAAATCAAAACCACAATGAGATACCATCTCACCAGTTAGAATGGCGATCATTCAAAAGTCGAAACAACAGGTGCTGGAGAGGATGTGGAGAAATAGGAACACTTTTACACTGTTGGTGGGATTGTAAACTAGTTCAACCATTATGGAAAACAGTATGGCGATTCCTCAAGGATCTAGAACTAGATGTACCATATGACCCAGCCATCCCATAACTAGGTATATACCCAAAGGATTATAAATTATGCTGCTATAAAGACACATGCACACGTATGTTTATTGCAGCACTATTCAATAGCAAGACTTGAATCAACCCAAATGTCCATCAGTGACAGATTGGATTAAGAAAATGTGGCACATATACACCATGGAATACTATGCAGCCATAAAAAGGATGAGTTTGTGTCCTTTGAGGGACATGGATGCAGCTGGAAACCATCATTCTTAGCAAACTATCACAAGAACAGAAAACCAAACACATGATGTTCTCACTCATAGGTGGAACTGAACAATGAGATCACTTGGACTCGAAGGAACATCACACACGGGGCCTATCATGGGGAGGGAGGGGAGGGATTGCATTGGGAGTTATACCTTATGTAAATGACGGGTTGATGGGTGCAGCACACCAACATGGCACAAGTATACATATGTAGCAAACCTGCACATTGTGCACATGTACCCTAACTTGAAGTTTAATAATAATAAATAAATTTAAAAAATAAATAAATAAAAATAAAATTGTTTGTGGTGATGTTTGCACAAGTGAATATACTGATAATCATTTGGTTGTTACCAATCTTCTCTAGTAAATTGTATAATTTATACTTTATCTCATTAAAGCTGTTCAAAAATGAATGAACGAATAAATGAATGAATGCACAACATTGATTCCAGTCATATCTTGGGTCTTAATAATTTTTTAAACCATCTTCAAGGAAAAATCGTATTTAAAAAGCAAAACAAACAAAAAACATTATTTTCAGATTGTGGAGCTGAGGGTATTGAGAATGTTTATAACAATAATCAAAATAGTTGTATATAGAAATCACAACTATTTACTTCTCACCACAGGAAGCAAGCTTCAACACTTCACCATGAGTCATGTTCCATCATACTCTACTGTGGGAAGCTCAATGTTCTAACCCAGGAAGCAAAGAGAAATAAGAATAGTGTTGCCTCTCCCACTGACTGCTTGTATAATCCTGGACAGGTCTCTTCCTCTCCCTGGGGTTCAGAATTTACATCTTTAAAATGAAAAATACTAGGCACATTATGATGTCTGACACAGGCGTCTCCACAGCCCTCTTCCAACATCTGTGAGACCATGAGACAGCTAGCTTACTACAGGGTTTTTGTTGTTGTTGTTGTTTGTTTGTTTATTTATTTATTTATTTATTTATTTATTTTGAGACAGTGTCTCGCTCTGTCGCCTGGGCTGGAATACAGTGGTGCGATCTCGGCTCACTGCAAGCTCCACCTTCCGGGTTCACGTCATTCTCCTGCCTCAGCCTCCCTAGTAGCTGGGACTACAGGCACCTGCCACCACGCCCGACTAATTTTTTGTATTTTTAGTAGAGACGGGTGTCCCCCTGTTAGCCGATGGTCTCAATCTCCCTGACCTCGTGATCCGCCCCCCTCGGCCTCCCAAAGTGCTGGGATTACAGGTGTGAGCCACTGCGCCCTGCAGGGGTTGTGGTTTTTATCTCGGACATGGAGTTTTGTGCTGAGAAGTAAATATGCTTTCTCTTGCCACCAGAGCTCATTTTAGCCACACACATGACAGGTTGAATGTGCCCCAAAATTAACACTTGCTGGTGCTGCAGCCCTCAACTAATGACTGATAGAAACTAGTGGATAAATATACTAGCTCTCTCATCATTACAGTGGGTAACTCAAAGATACATGCTATAAATAACCGTCCAAATTTCTCCAGTGAAGTTAAGCTTCAGTTGTCCTCAGTGATAACTCACATAATACACCGTTGACAAGCTTTCTTCCTTTCTCTGTCTCACTTTCCTATTTTTCTATCTGTATTTCCTGGAATCACTTTCCAAATAGACTACTTGCACTCAAATATGTGTTTTAGTGTATGATTCTAGGTAATAACAAGCTGAGATACTAACATTCTATTTTATCTTGGCCAGTCTGTTCCCAGGTAAACTTTCCAATCTCATTTTCTCACCCTATTCTTATATCAAAATCTCTAACCACTTTAACAGAATTATTCACTCTTTCTCTAAATAATTCATATTTGCCTGCCAACATCTTTTTGTTCACACTTTTTCTTGTGTGTGAAATGCTCTCTCACCAGTGTTAACATGACCAAATTTCAGTAAATCTCTAAAGCTAAGCTTAAATACCTCCTCCTCTGTGAAGCTTCCCCAGAAAATTCGTGAGTTTTGTCGAAGCATTTGGGTTTTTCTTTTCTTATGCTTAGGATAATATTTTATCTCCTATATTATAGTTACAAAAATCCACATCTATTCTTTCTCGCTATTTTCTCCTTTTAAGAGAAATCATATGTTAATCATCTTTGTAGGCAAAGACTAATTGGATGTATTCACGAAGCAAGAAAATTTTACAACACAATATCTGGTTCATAGTAAATGCTACTTGAGTGTTTGCTAAAATAAACAAAGAATATTATAAGAAAAAATAAATGCATAAATGAACAAACTTTTTAACACAACTACTTCTAGGTTGAAGACATCTCATTTCAGGATTCCTGTCCTTTTTACCCTATCTTGTAGCCACATCCAGAAGACATTCAGAGGCAACATGCTTTATCAAGGATGAACCCAGTCTGAATTTAAGAAAGCCTTAATTCGTATATAGGCAATTGAACTTATCATGAGAAGCACGGAGTCACAGTTTCATCATTCACTCATTAAAAATATAATTACTAAGGCCCTAAAAACTAAAAACAATGCTGTTTTCACAGCACAGACTGAGATTTATACCTCCTCTCAACCTTGAGATTCTGACTATTGCTGGTAGCAGTCAATTCTTTGAAACAGGCTAGTTCAAGATGTTCAATGTCTTTTCTGGAGGGGTTGAGATAAAAGGGGGCTGTAAGCAAAGGTGTTTTAGACATTTGCCTCCTGGCAACCCCCTTGCTCTAGAAACTGATCTGTTTTCAGATCAGTTCTCACTTTGTTGCCAATATCTTTTTTTTTACTATTTATTGTTACTATACTTTAAGTTCTAGGGTACATGTGCATAACGTGCAGGTTTGTTACATATGTATACTTGTGCCATGTTGCTGTGCTGCACCCATCAACTCGTCAGCACCCATCAACTCGTCATTGCCAATATCTTTTTCTTCACACTTCTTTGTGTATGAAATATTATCCCATCAGTATTCACATTATTCTTTTTGCTTCCTTCTTTGGGGAAGTTGTGAGGTTTAAAGTGTTTTGGCCCTTTTTACTGCATTCAAAGCTAGATTAAAAGGTCAGGGTCAACAAAAAGTGATTCATCCACTATGGAAGAAAATGAGTGTTGTTCAGAACTAGACTAAATCACAAACATATTACCTGAAGAGTTTGAAATTTCTTGCCTCTGTGCTCCACACCAGGGCTAACAATTTGCCTCCTTCTTTCATCGATTGTATTAAATTAAGATTACTTGAAATTTGTTTCTCTTGCAACATTTTCATGAAGTAATAAAAAAAAATTAAAAAATTCCAATGTTTTCTTACCCTCTTTGGAGGATCAGAAAGTTAGAACTACGCCATTATGTAGATTTGGTCGACATTATCCGAGAACGGGGGCTGCTATAAGTTTGGATGGGCCAAAACCTTTGGGTAGATTTGGAAGTCCAGGACTAAATAAATATGTTCTTAAAGCCTATTTATGCCACTTTTGTTCCAATCCCATCACATGATACCCCATGGAGTGTGAAATAACTGGGAAATAAAATTAATCTTTTTTATGCATATTTTAACGTTTGAGATACATGTGCAGAAAGTGCAGATTTGTTGCACAGGTATACACATGCCATGGAGGTTTGCTGCACCCATCAAGCCATCATCTATGTTATGTGTTTCTCCTAATGCTAACCCCCCACCACCTGACAGTCCCAGTGTGTGATGTTCTCCTCCCTGTGTCCATGTGTTCTCATTGTTCAGCTCCCACTTATGATTGATAACATGTGGTGTTTGGTTTTCTGTTTCTGTGTTATTTTGCTGAGAATGATGGTTTACAGCTCCATCCATGTCCCTGAAAAGAACATGAACTCATCTCTTTTTATGACTGCATAGTATTCCATGGTGTATATGTGCCACATTTTTTTTTTTTTTAACCAGTCTATCATCGATGGGCATTTGGTTTGGTTCCAAGTCTTTGCTATTGTGAAGAGTACCACAATAAACATACATGTGCAAATGTCTTTATAGTAGAATGATTTATAATCCTTTGGGTATATACCCAGTAATGGGATTGCTGGGTCAAATGGTATTTCTGGTTCTAGATCCTTGAGAAATCACCATACTGTTTTCCACAATGGTTGAACTAATTTACATTCCACCAACAGTGTAAAAGTTTCTATTTCTCCACATCCTCTCCAGCATCTGTTGTTTCCTGACTTTTTAATGATGCCATTCTAACTGGTGTGAGATGGTATCTCATTGTGGTTTTGATTTGCATTTCTCTAATGACCAGTGATGATGAGCTTTTTTCATATGTTTGTTGGCTGCATAAATGTCTTCTTTTGAGAAGTGTCTGTTCATATCCTTTGCCCACTTTTGATGGGGTTGTTTTTTTTTTTTGTAAATTTGTTTAAGATCTTTGTAGATTCTGGATATTAGCCCTTTGTTAGATGGATAGATTGCAAAAATTTTCTCCATTCTGTAGGTTGCCTGTTCACTGTGATGATAGTTTCTTTTCCTGTGCAGAAGCTCTTTAGTTTATTTAGATCCCATTTGTCAATTTGTTTTTTTATTTGCAGTTGCTTTTAGTGTTTTAGTCATGAAGTCTTTGTGCATGCCTATGTCCTGAATGGTATTGCCTAGGTTTTTTTCTAGGGTTTATATGGTGTTAGGTTTTATGTTTAAGTCTCTAATCTATCTTGAGTTAATTTTTTATAAGGTGTAAGGAAGGGGTCTAGTTTCAGTTTTCTGCATATGGCTAGCCACTTTTCCCAACACCATTGATTAAATAGGGAATCATTTCCCCATTGCTTGTTTTTGTCAGGTTTGTCAAAGATCGGATGGTTGCAGATGTGTAGGGGAATACTGAAGCCTCTGTTCTGTTCCATTTGTCCGTATATCTGTTTTAGTATCAGTACCATGCTGTTTAGGTTACTATAGCCTTGCAGTATAGTTTGAAGTCAGGTAGCATGCTGTGTCCAGCTTTGGTCATTTTGGTTATAATTGTCTTGTCTATATGGGCTCTTTTTTGGTTCCATATGAAATTTAAAGTAGGATTTTTTTTTTAAGTTCTGTGAAGAAAGTCAATGGTAATTTGATGGGTATAGGATTGAATCGATAAATTACTTTGGGCTGTATGGCCGTTTTCACCATATTGATTCTTCCTATCCATGAGCATAGAATGTTTTTGCATTTGTTTGTGTCCTCTCTTATTGCCTTGAACAGTGGTTTGTAGTTCTCCTTGAAGAGGTTCTTCACATTCCTTGTAAGCTGTATTCCTAGGTATCTTATTTTCTTTGTAACAATTCTCAATGGGAGTTTGTTCATGATTTGGCTCTCTGTCTATTTTTGGTGTTTAAGAATGATTATGATTTTTGCACATTGATTTTGTGTCCCGAGACTTTGCTGAAGTTGCTTATCAATTTAACAAGATTTGGCGCTGACATGATTTGGTTTTCTAAATACAAATTAATGCCATCTGCAAATAGAGACAATTTGACATCCTCTTTTTCTATTTGAATACACTTTATTTCTTTCTCTTGCCTGATTGACCTGGCCACAGCTTTAAATCCCATGTTGAATAGGAGTGTTGGGAAAAGATATCCTTCTCTTGTGCTAGTTTTCAAAGGGAATGCTTCCAGCTTTTGCCCATTCAGTATGATATTGGCTGTGGGTTTGTTATAAATAGCTGTTATTATTTTGAAATATATTCCATCAATACCTAGTTTATTGAGAGATTTTAGCATGAAGAGGTGTTGAATTCATCAAAGGCCTTTTCTGCATCTATCAAGATAATCATATGGTTTTAATAATAGATTATGTTTATGTGAGTGATTAGGTTTATTGATTTGCATATGTTGAACCAGCTTTGCATCCCAGGGATGAAGCTGACTTGATCGTGGTAGATAAGCTTTTAGATGTGCTGCTGGATTAGCTTTGCCAGTATTTTATTGAGGATTTTTTGCATCAAAGTTCATCAGGGATATCAGCACGAAATTCTCTTTTGTTGTGACTCTGCCAGGTTTTGGTATCAGGATGATGCTGGCCTCATAAAATGAGTTAGGGAGGAGTCTCTCTTTAACTATTATTTGGAATTGTTTCACAAGGAGTAGTACCAGCTCCTGTTTGTACCTCTGACATAATTCGGCTGTCAATCTGTCTGGTCCTGGGCTTTTGTTTGTTTGTTTGTTTGTTTGGTAGGCTATTAATTACTGCCTCAATTTTAGAATTCGTTATTGCTCTATTTAGGAATCCGACTTCTTCCTCATTTAGTCTTGAAAGGGTGTGTGTGTCCAGGAATGTATGCATTTCTTCTAGATTTTCTAGTTTATTTGCATAGAGATGTTTATTGTATTCTCTGATGGTAGTTTGTATTTCTGTGGGATCAGTTGAAATATCCCCTTTATCATTTTTTATTGTGTCTATTGAATCTTCTCTCTTTTCTTCTTTATTAGTTTGGTTAGCAGTCTATCTATTTTGTTGATCTTTTCAAAAACCAGCTCCTGCATTCATTAATTTTTTGAAGGGTTTTTGTGTCCTCAGTTCTGCTCTGATCTTAGTTATTTCTTGTCTTCTGGTAGCTTTTCAATTTGTTTGCTTTTGCTACTCTAGTTCTTTTAATTGTAATGTTAGAGTGTCGATTTCAGATCTTTTCTGCTTTCTCCTGTGGGTACCTAGTGCTGTAAATTTTCCTCTAAACACGTCTTTAGCTGTGTCCCAGAGATTCTGGTACATTGTGTCTTCACTCTCATTGGTTTCAAAGAACTTGCTTATTTCTGCCTTAATTTCATTATTTACCCAGAAGTCATTCAGGAGCAGGTTGTTCAGTTTCCATGTAGTTGTGTGGTTTTGAGTGAGTTTCTTAATCCTGAGTTCTAATTTGTTTGCACTGTGGTCTGAGAGCCTGTTTGTTATGATATTTATTATTTTGTATTTGCTGAGGAATGTTTTTCTTCCAATTATGTGATCAATTTTAGTGTAAGTATGATGTGGTTCTGAGGAAAATGTATATTTTGTTGATTTGGGGCGGAGAGTTCTGTAGATGTATATTATGTCTGCCTGTTCCAGAGTTAAGTACAAGTTCTGAATATCCTTGTTAATTTTCTGTCTTGTTGATATTTCTAATATTAACAGTGGAGTGTTAAAGTTTCCCAATATTATTGTTTGAGAGTTTAAGTCTTTTGGTGGGTCTCTAAGAACTTGCTTTATGGGCGCTCCTGTATTGGGTGCAAATATATTTATGATAGTTAGCTCTTCTTGTTGCATTCTTTGCTTTACCATTATGTAATGCCCTTCTTTGTCTTTTTTGACCTCTGTTGGTTTAAAGTCTGTTTTATCAGAGAATGCGATTGCAGCTCCTGCTTTGTTTTGCTTTCCATTTGCTTGGTAAATATTTTTCTATCCCTTTATTTTGAGCCTGTGTGTGTCTTTACATGTAAGATGGGTCTCCTGACTACATCACACAGGTGGGTCTTGACTCTTTAACCAATTTGCCAGTCTGTGTCTTTTAATTGGGAAATTTAGCCCATTTACATTTAAGGTTAACATTCTTATGTGTAAATTCGATCCTGTCATTATGATGCTAGCTGGTTATTTTCCCCTTTAGTTGATGCAGTTTCTCATAGTGTCAATGATCTTTACAATTTGCTATGTTTTTGCAGTGGCTGGTATCAGTTTTTCCTTTCCATGTTTAGTCCTTCCTTCTGAATGAATGAATTAAAAATTTAAAAGTAAGAATAATTTCTTACATTTTAAAGAGTTTTTATTTGTAAAATACTTTCCTGTTTGTATGTTGCTTTCTCTAAAACGTCATGATTTTCACTTTATATATGGGAAAACTTAAAGGTGTATGGCTTGCCTAAGGCTGTCAGGTGAGGTGAAAACTGATGTACCCTCTCCTGCTTCTCTTGTTACTCGTTTTCATTGCCTGAGAGGTCCCCTGGGAAATTTTTATTGTGGCAGATTTCTCAACATTCCCTGGGAAATTTTTATTGAGGCAGATTTCTCAACATTCCTCACTCTGTATTTTGGCACTACTACAGACATATTTGGAAATGGCCTTGGCCAGTTTCCTGAGCAGCAACAGAGGCATTGCCTGAATCTGGACTTCAATTACTTTCTGATTAGTCCATGTGTGGAAGTTGATCCAGCAACCTGAAAACAAGTGTTAGAACTTCGACTTCTTGGAATTTTCATGCAGAAAGGGGCTACAGAATTCTTTTGAACTGAGAGAAAATATCCCTGTCATCGATGTCCTTCTTTTTTCTCTCTTTTCCTTATCTTCTTCCTTATTTCTCTGTCTTGACTCCTCTGCTTGGTTCCACATTTTTGATGTCCTCTCCTTCTCTCTGTCTCATCTTCCTCTCAATCACTTGGGATTTCTACTCCTTCAGGAGTTGTACTTTCTCTCTCTGCTCTTCAAACTATTGAGTGAAGCAAAGTCTACTTTACTCCCTGAATGTTGTCATTTGTGAATTTTCCCAGGTAAAAGCATGGATTAAACCTGTGAACTCAAAGTTTATTTGAAAATGTACCTCTGTCAAGGGCACATCTCTCTGCCACTCTTTCTTGGTCTCTCTTTTGTCTGTCTTTCCTCTCCACCACCTTGTTCTTTTGTGGTGTCTTTCTGACATTCTTTTCCCCTATATTTTAATCTGTCTTTCATAGGATAAAACATTGAGACTCCGGATAAGCAATTTCATTTCTCTCAGGCTTAATTTTCTCATCTATATAAATGGCAGCTATTTATATTTGATTTTAAGCTTAATAATAAGATAGAAACTGCCTCAGAAGAAAAACGTCAGACCTTAATGATAGAAGGTTATTTTCCCTTTAGTTGATGCAGTTTCAGTGTCAATGATCTTTTACAATTTGCTATGTTTTGCAGTGGCTGTTTTCCTTTCCATGTTTAGTCCTTCCTCTGAATGAATGAATTAAAAATTTAGAAGATCTTACATTTTAAAGATTTTATTTGTAAAATACTTCCTGTTTGTATGTTGCTTTCTAAAACGTCATGATTTTCACTTTATATATGGGAAAACTTAAAGGTGTATGGCTTAAGGCTGTTGAGGTGAAAACTGATGATCTCCTGCTTCTCTTGTTACTGCTTTTCATTGCCTGAGAGGTCCCCTGGGAAATTTTTATTGTGGCAGATTTCAACATTCCTAAATTTTATTGAGGCAGATTTCTCAACATTCTCACTCTGTATTTTGGCACTACTACAGACATATTTGAAATGGCTCCAGTTTCCTGAGCAGCAACAGAGGCATTGCCTGAATCTGACTCAATACTTCTGATTAGTCCATGTAAGTTGATCCAGCAACCTGAAAACAAGTGTTAGAACTTCGACTTTGGAATTTTCATGCAGAAAGCTACAGAATTCTTTTGAACTGAGAGAAATATTCATCGATGTCCTTCTTTTCTCTTTTCCTTCTCTTCCTATTTCTTGTGACTCTGCTTGGTTCCACATTTTTGATGTCCTCCTTCTCTGTCTCATCTTCCTCTCAATCACTTGGGATTTCTACTTCAGGAGTTGTACTTTCTCTCCTGTTTCAAACTATTGAGTGAAGCAAAGTCTACTTTACTCCTGAATGTTGTCATTTGTGAATTTTCCCAGGTAAAAGCATGGATTAAACCTGTAACTCAAAGTTTATTTGAAAATGTACCTCTGTCATACATCTCTGCCACTTTTCTTGGTCTCTCTTTTGTCTGTCTTTCCTCTACCACCTTGTTCTTTTGTGGTGTCTTTCTGACATTCTTTTCCCTATATTTTAATCTGTCTTTCATAGGATAAAACATTGAGACTGGATAAGCAATTTCATTTCTCTCAGGCTTAATTTTCTCATCTATATAAAATATATTATTTATTTGATTTTGCTAATAATAAGATAGAAACTGCCTGAAGAAAAACGTCAGACCTTAATGATAGAAGGTTGATAAAGCACATGTAAAGTGCCTAGAAGTTGCTAGATGCTCAGTGATTTTAGAGGTCAGCAAGAATTTGTTTTGGGTACTGTACATGTTCTATATCCTATTCATGTGCTAGTTACATGGGTTTATAGAAGTGTATAAATGTACTGAGCTGCAGACTTAAAAACTGTATAGTTTACTGTATTAAGTAACTCCTCAGTTTAAACATATTAACCCACAAAGTTTCAATTTATATTTTACAAGAATAAACACAAGGAAGAGGTACACATTAAATACCTTATAAAAGTTGCTTGGAGTTAGGTGGGCAATGGAGCCAGAAAAACTGGAGAGAAGTAAACAAAATATATACTAACACTAGAGCTAATTATGGTAATGTACCTGAAATACTGAAAAGTACTAAGTAACTCACTTCTGCGTGTGAAATTCAAAATCACAAGAAAAAAAACCCAGTTTTAATATTAATTAAACACTAATCTTAGGATCGTGTTTTCTATTTCTGTGGAAAAATGTCATTGGAATTTTGAGAGCATTCAAATCTTTAGGTTCTGAATAATATAAGCTTTTTAACAATATTAATTCTTTCATTCTATGAATGCAGATTTTCTTAAATTTATTTGTGTCTTCTTAGTTTATTTTATGAATGTTTTATAGTTTTCAAGTATAGATCTTTTACTTTCATGGTTAAATTTGTTTCTAAGTTTTTTTTTTTTAATAAACGGGTTTGTTTTCTTGATCCCTTTTTCAAATATATTATTATTTCTGTATTAAATAAAACTGATTTTTGTTTGTAAATATTGTATCTTGTTATGTTACTAAATTCACTTATTCATTCTAACAGATTTTCTGTAGAGCATATCGGGTTATCTACATATATCATCATGTCATCTGCAAGTAACATAAAGTTACTTCTTTCTTTCAGATTTAAATGTCATTTATTTATTTATGTTTTTTGATGTCTCCTGTTATTAATTTTAAACTTGTTGGTAGAAGTAGAAGATACTTATCTTGTTTCTGATCTTAGAGGAAAAGCTTTCCAATCATTCACTATTGAGTAAAATGTAAATTGTGTGCTTGTCATATGTGGTCATTATTGTATTGAGGTACATTTCGACACCCAAGTTTTCAGGGTTTTCTCATGAGAGCTGCTAAACTGTCTGTTTTTCTGCCATTGAGATAATATGTGTTTTAATCTTTTATTTGTGAATATTGATTCATTATAGAATTATTTTAATCCAACTTTGTATCTCTCAGACAAAATTTGTCATAGTATTCTTCTTGATTACTAATGATTAAATTCATTTAATCACCTTAATATTTGGCCTGTAGTTTTCTTTTTTTTTTTCTTTTTTTTGAGAATGGAAATGCTCTGTCATGCCCAGGCTGGAGAAGTGGACAATTAGCTTACTGCAGGCTCCACCTAGGTTCAAAATTAATGCTTCATTTAAACTCCTGAGTATTAGACTACAGAGTGTGACAATGCCTAGGCTAATATATATTGCTGAAGTAGAGATCTTCACTGTACCTGGGATGGTTATCCCATGACCTCATATCCACCTTCAGTAGTCTAAAGTCTGGGATTACAGTATGTCCACCATGTCCAATGATTCCTTCTTTAATGAAATATGTGATATTTGTTTCTGTTATTACCATTGTAATATTTTCAAATTAATTCATCTTGTATGTTTATCAGTTTAGAGACAATTTTCTCAGCATCTAAAGTACAATATTATAAAATCATACTGTAACATCTTTGGAATATTTCCAATCCACCACTGAAGAATTTAGGTTGATTCATGTTTCTTTTTAATTCATATAAATATACATATTTATGTGTACTAGTGATGGTTTATTTCATATTTGGTATATAATCAGTAATAACATATTATCTCAAACTTTGTTGTTCTTTAAAATTCTTGACATTCTAATTTCCTAGCATTTGAAACTATATATAAATGTATGTCTTTTCTCCAAAGCCTGAACTAATATGTTTTTAGTTGACTTAACTATAGTCATCTTACTAGTGTGAGAACTTATTCTTCTATCCAGCTGATTTGCTTTCTCAAATGATTAGCAATTCTACCACTTTTATGATTGCTGGCCTTGTATTTCTACTTTTGAGAAGTTTTGTTCATGTCTTTTGCTCACTTTTTAATGGGATTATGTATTTTTGCTTGTTAATGTCCTAAGTTTCTATAGATTCTGAAAATACATTAGACCTTTTTTGATGCTTGTAAATATTCTCCCATTCTGTAGGTTATCTGCATATTCTGTTGATAATTTATTGTTGTGTGAAACTGTTTATTTCATATGTTGTAAGTTTTTTTTGTAAATATGCTCAGCCAATAAAAAAATCTAAGAATGTTAATATATTCTGGGTCCAACAAGATGGCCGAATAGGAACAGCTCCAGTGGCTCCCAGCACGAGCGACACAGAAGATGGGTGATTTCTGCATTTCCAACTGAGGCCTGGGTTCATCTCACTAGTGCCAGACAATCGGTGCTGGTCAGTGGTGCAGCCACAGCGAGAGCTGAAGGGGCGGCATTGCCTCACCTGGGAAGCATAGGAGGGATTTTCCTAGCCAGGAAACTGTACAGACAACTGGAAAAACAGGACTCACCCACCTAATACTGTGCTTTACCAATGGTCTTAGAAAGGCACACACTAGGAGATTATATCCCACACCTGGCCTGAGAGGGTCCCACCCATGGAGCCTTGCTCATTGCTAGCACAGCAGTCTGAGATCTAACTGCAAGGCAGCAAAGGCTGGGGAGGGGCACCCACCATTGCTGAGGCTTAAGTAGGTAAACAAAGTGGCCTCTAAGCTCGAACTGGGTGGAAACCCACCAGCAGCTCAAGGAGGCCTGCCTGCCCTGTAGACTCCACCTCTGGGGACAGGGCATAGGCTGAACAAAAGGCAGCAGAAACTTCTGCAGACTTAAATGTCTGTCTGACAGCTTTGAAGAGAGCAGTTCTCCCAGCACGGAGGTTGAGATCTGAGAATGGACAGACTGCCTCTCAAGTGGGTCCCTGACCCTGAGTAGCCTAACTGGGAGACATCCCCCACAGGTGCAGACCAACACCTCACACCTCACATGACTGGGTACACCTCTGAGACAAAGTTTCCAGAGCAAGAATCAGACAGCAACATCACTGTTCTGCAATATTCTGTTCTGCAGCCTCTGCTGCTGATACCCAGGCAAACAGGGTCTGGAGTGGACCTCCAGCAAACTCCAACAGACCTGCAGCTGAGGGTCCTGACTGTTAGAAGGAAAACTAACAAACAGAAAGGACACCCACAAAAAACCCCATCAGTACATCACCATCATCAAAGACCAAAGGTAGATAAAACCACAAAGATGGGGAAAAACCAGAGCAGAAAAGCTGAAAATTCAAAAATCAGAGCGCATTCTCCTCCAAAGGAATGCAGCTCATCACCAGCAATGGATCAAAGCTGGATGGAGAATGACTTTGATGAGTTGAGAGAGAAGGTTTCAGTATCAAACTTCTCAGAGCTAAAGGAGGAACTATGTAACCCATCACAAGGAAGCTAAAAGTCTTGAAAAAAGAATGGAAGAATGGATAACTAGAATAATCAATGCAGAGAAGAGATAAAAACCTGATGGAGATGAAAACCATGACACAGAACTACGTGACAAATGCACAAGCTTCAGTAAGCCAATTCGATCAACTGGAAGAAAGAGTATCAGTGATTGAAGATCAAACTAATGAAATGAAGTGAGAAAGAGAATTTAGAGAAAAAAGAGAAAAAGAAATGAACAAAGCCTCCAAGAAATATGGGATTATGTGAAAAGACCAAATCTACGCTGATTGGTGTGCCTGAAAGTGAGGGGGAAGAATGGAACCAAGTTGGAAAACACTCTTCAGGATATTATCCAGGAGAACTTCTCCAACCTAGCAAGGCAGGCCAACATTCAAATTCAGGAAATACAGAGAACACCACAAAGATACACCTCGAGAAGAGCAACTCCAAGACACATAATTGTCAGATTCACCAAGGTTGAAATGAAGGAAAAAATGTTAAAGGCAGCCAGAGAGAAAGGTCGGGTTACCCACAAAGGGAAGCCCATCAGACTAACAGCAGATCTCTTGGCAGAAACTCTACAAGCCAGAAGAGAGTGGGGCCATATTCAACATTCTTAAAGAAAAGAATTTTCAACCCAGATTTCATATCCAGCCAAACTAAGTTTCATAAGTGAAGGAGAAATAAACTTTACAGACAAGCAAATGCTTAGAGATTTTGTCACCACCAGGCCTGACTTACAAGAGACTCCTGAAGGAAGCACTAAACATGGAAAGGAACAACGGTACCAGCCATTGCAAAAAAACATGCCAAATGTAAAGATCAATACTATGAAGAAACTGCATCAACTAACGAGCAAAATAACCAGCTAACATCATAATGACAGGGATCAAATTCACACATAACAATATTTATCTTAAATGTAAATGGACTAAATGCTCCAATTAAAAGACACAGACTGGCAAATTGATAAAGAGTCAAGACACCATCAGTTGTGCTGTATTCAGGAGACCATCTCACATGCAGAGACACACATAGACTCAAAATAAAGGGATGGAGGAAGATCTACCAAGCAAATGGAGAACAAAAAAAAAGCAGGGGTTGCAATCCTAGTCTCTGATAAAACAGACTTTAAACCAACAAAGATCAAAAGAGACAAAGAAGGCCATTACATAATGGTAAAGGGATCAATTCAACAAGAAGAGCTAACTATCCTAAATATATATGCACCCAATACAGGAGCACCCAGATTCATAAAGCAAGTCCTTAGAGACCTACAAAGAGACTTAGACTCCCATACAATAATAATGGGAGACTTCAACACCCCACTGTCAATATTAGACAGATCAATGAGACAGAAAGGTTAACAAGGATATCCAGGAATTGAACTCAACTCTGCACCAAGCAGACCTAATAGACATCTACAGAACTCTCCACCCCAAATCAACAATATACATTCTTCTCAGCACCACATCACACTTATTCCAAAATTGACCACATAGTTGGAAGTAAAGCACTCCTCAGCAAATGTAAAAAGAACAGAAATTATAACAAACTGTCTCTCAGACCACAGTGCAATCAAATTAGAACTCAGGATTAAGAAACTCAATCAAAACCACTCAACTACATGGAAACTGAACAACCTGCTCCTGAATGACTACTGGGTACATAATGAAATGAAGGCAGAAATAAAGATGTTCTTTGAAACCAATGAGAACAAAGACACAACATACCAGAATCTCTGGGACACATTTAAAGCAGTGTGTAGAGGAAATTTATAGCACTAAATGCCCACAAGAGAAAGCAGGAAAGATCTAAAATTGACACCTAACATCACAATTAAAAGAACTAGAGAAGCAAGAGCAAACACATTCAAAAGCTAGCAGAAGGCAAGAAATAACTAAGATCAGAGCAGAACTGAAGGAGATAGAGACAAAAAACCCTTCAAAAATCAATGAATCCAGGAGCTGGTTTTTGAAAAGATCAACAAAATTGATAGACTGCTAGCAAGACTAATAAAGAAGAAAAGAGAGAAGAATCAAATAGACACAATAAAAATGATAAAGGGATATCACCACCACCCCACAGAAATACAAACTACCATCAGAGAATACTATAAACACCTCTATGCAAATAAACTAGAAAATCTAGAAGAAATGGATAAATTCCTGGACACATACACTCCCAAGACTAAACCAGGAAGAAGTTGAATCCCTGAATAGACCAATAACAGGCTCTGAAATTGAGGCAATAATTAATAGCCTACCAACCAAAAAAAGTCCAGGACCAGATGGATTCACAGCCAATTCTACCAGAGGTACAAAGAGGAGCTGGTACCATTCCTTCTGAAACTATTCCAATCAATAGAAAAAGAGGAATCCTCCTAACTCATTTTATGAGGCCAACATCATCCTGATACCAAAGCCTGGCAGAGACACAACAAAAAGAGAATTTTAGACCAATATCCTGATGAACATCGATGCAAAATCCTCAATAAAATACTGGCAAAAATCCAGCAGCACATCAAAAGCTTATCACCATGATCAAGTTGGGCTTCATCCCTGGGATGCAAGGCTGGTTCAACATACGCAAATCAATAAATGTAATCCATCATATAAACAGAACCAAAGACAAAAACCACATGATTATCTCAATAGATGCAGAAAAGGCCTTTGACAAAATTCAACAGCCCTTCATGCTAAAAACTCTCAATAAACTAGGTATTGATGGAATGTATCTCAAAATAATAAGAGCTATTTATGACAAACCCACAGCCAATATCATACTGAATGGGCAAAACTGGAAGCATTCCTTTGAAAACTGGCACAAGACAGGGATGCCCTCTCACCACTCCTATTCAACATAGTGTTGGAAGTTCTGGCCAGGGCAATCAGGCAAGAGAAAGAAATAAAGGGTATTCAATTAGGAAAAGAGGAAGTCAAATTGTCCCTGTTTGCAGATGACATGATTGTATATTTAGAAAACCCCATTGTCTCAGCCCAAAATCTCCTTAAGCTGATAAGCAACTTCAGCAAAGTCTCAGGATACAAAATCAATGTGCAAAAATCACAAGCATTCTATACACCAATAACAGACAAACAGAGAGCCAAATCATGAGTGAACTCCCATTCACAATTGCTTCAAAGAGAATAAAATACCTAGGAATCCAACTTACAAGGGATGTGAAGGACCTCTTCAAGGAGAACTACAAACCACTGCTCAAAATAAAAGAGGACACAAACAAATGGAAGAACATTCCATGCTCATGGATAGGAAGAATCAATATCATGAAAATGGCCATACTGCCCAAGGTAATTTATAGATTCAATGCCATCCCCATCAAGCTACCAATGACTTTCTTCACAGAATTGGAAAAACTACTTTAAAGTTCATATGGAACCAAAAAGAGCCCACATTGCCAAGACAATCCTAAGAAAAAGAACAAAGCTGGAGGCATCACACTACCTGACTTCAAACTATACTACAAGGCTACAGTAACCAAAACAGCATGGTACTGGTACCAAAACAGAGATATAGACCAATGGAACAGAACAGAGCCTCAGAAATAATACCACACATCTACAACCATCTGATCTTTGACAAACCTGACAAAACAAGAAATGGGAAAGGATTCCTATTTAATAAATGGTGCTGGGAAAACTGGCTAGCCATGTAGAAAGCTGAAACTGGATCCTTCCTTACACCTTATACAAAAAATTAATTCAAGATGGATTAAAGACTTAAATGTTAGACCTAAAACCATAAAACCCTAGAAGAAAACCTAGGCAATACCATTCAGGACATAGGCATGGGCAAGGACTTCATGTCTAAAACACCAAAAGCAATGGCAACAAAAGCCAAAATTGACAAATGGGATCTAATTAAACTAAAGAGCTTCTGCACAGCAAAAGAAACTACCATCAGAGTGAACAGGCAACCTACAGAATGGGAGAAAATTTTTGCAATCTACCCATCTGACAAAGGGCTAATATCCAGAATCTACAAAGAACTTAAACAAATTTACAAGAAAAACAAACAACCCCCATCAAAAAGTGGGCAAAGGATATGAACAGACACTTCTCAAAAGAAGACATTTATGCAGCCAACAGACACATGAAAAATGCTCATCATCACTGGTCATCAGAGAAATGCAAATCAAAACCACAATGAGATACCATCTCACACCAGTTAGAATGGCAATCATTAAAAGTCAGGAAACAACAGGTGCTGGAGAGGATGTGGAGAAATAGGAACACTTTTACACTGTTGGTGGGACTGTAAACTAGTTCAACCATTGTGGAAGACAGTGTGGCAATTCCTCAAGGATCTAGAACTAGAAATACCATTTGACCCATATCCCATTACTGGGTATATACCCAAAGGATTATAAATCATGCTGCTATAAAGACACATGCACATGTATGTTTATTGTGGCACTATTCACAATAGCAAAGACTTGGAACCAACCCAAATGTCCATCAATGATAGACTGGATTAAGAAAATGTGGCACATATACACCATGGAATACTATGCAGCCATAAAAGGATGAGTTCATGTCCTTTGTAGGGACATGGATGAAGCTGGAAACCATCATTCTGAGCAAACTATCACAGGACAGAAAACCAAACACCACATGTTCTCACTCATAGGTGGGAATTGAACAATGAGAACACTTGGACACAGGGGGGAACATCACACAGGGCCTGTTGTGGGGTGGGGGGGAGGGAGGATAGCATTAGGAGATATACCTAATGTAAATGACAAGTTAATGGGTGCAGCAAACCAACACGGAACATGTATACATTTGTAACAAACCTGCAAATCGTGCACATGTGCCCTAGAACTTAAGGTATAATAAATAAATAAATAAATAAACAAACAAATAAATAAATAAGAAGCTTATTTCCTAGGTTTTCTTTTAGTTTGAGGATGTTTGTGGTTTGAGGATGTAAATGTAAATCTTTAATCCATCATCTCGAGTTAATTTTTGTATATGGTGAATGGTAAGTGTATAGTTTCATTCTTCAGTATTTGCTATCCAGTTATCCCAGAACTATTTATTGAATAGGAAGTCCTTCCCCATTGCTTGTTTTTGTTGTCCTCCTGGGTGTTCAGCTGTATTTCCGAGGTTTCTATTCTGTTCCATTTTTCTAGGTGACTGTTTTCGTACCAGAACCATGCTGTTTTGGCTATTGAATCCTTAGAGGATAATTTGAATTTTGGTAGTGCAATTATTCTAGCTTTCTTTTATTTTTATTTTTTCTCTTTTCTTTCTTCCTTCCTTCCTTCCTTCCTTCCTTCCTTCCTTCCTTCCTTCCTTCCTTCCTTCCTTCCTTCCTTCCTTCCTTCCTTCCTTCCTTCCTTCTTTCTCTCTCTCTTTTGTTCTTTTTCTTTTGCTTAGGATTACATTGTCTATTCAGGCTCTTTCTGTGGTCCATATAAATTTTAGAATTTTTTTTCTAAGTCTGTGAAGGGTGACATTGGTAGTTTGATAGGAATAGTGTTGAATCTGTAAGTTGCTTTGGGGAGTAGAACCATTTTAATGATGCTGATTCTTCCAATACATGAGCACTGAATGTTTTCCCCATTTATTTGTGTCATTTCTCTTTTCTTTCAGCTGTGTTTTATAGTTCTCCTTGTAGAGATTTTGCATTCCCCTAGTTATCTGTATTTCTAGGATTACAGATTCTTTCTTTGTGGCTGTTGTAAATGGGATTGTTTTCTTGGTTTGTCTCTGAGCCTGGATGTTATTGGTATAAAAAGTTCCACTGAGTTTTGTACAATTGATCTTGTAGTCTGAAAACTTAATGAAATTTTTTATTAGTTCTAGCTTTTGACAGTCTTTTTTTCTCTAACAATTTTATTAACAGATGCAAAGTTACAACAGATACTTAATTTAACACATTTACTTTGTATTGTGTATTGCAACTGCCTAGTATTCAATTTCAGTGGTTTAGGAATGAACCTCCATTCAAAACAGAGAATATTGATAGCATCATTTAAGCTGTTCTTGTACTCCTTTTTATAGAACAGCTTTAATGGGTAGATCTTAAGTTTTGGGCAGCATAAAAATATTTGGAAATGGTGTCCAAACATTTGATGACAAAAGTGAAAATGTGTTGATCTCCCAAATAACTTAACTAAGAAATCTTAACCTTTTTTTATTCAGTATAAATCTTGAAAATATGTTTTTGAAACAATTCTATCTGTATCTAAAATCATTCAGCAAGTCTAACTTTTTAACATTTTCTTCCAACTTTCTTCCACTATTGTTCAAAATTAGTCCTATAAACTAGGTTCTACAGGAAAGTCATTTAAGATTATTGAAAAGGGAGCAATTGGGGTATTTTCATGGCAGGACATAGCCTGAAGTTATCTAAAGGGCTTTTTGACAGTCTTTAGGGTTTTCTAGGTATAGAAAAATATCATCAGAGAAGACATAATTTGACTTATTTTCCTATTCGAATGCCTTTCTCTCTCTCTCTCTCTCTTTCTCTCTCTGTCATTCTTGATCGATCTGGCTAGGGCTTCCAGTATCATGCTAAATAGAAGTGGTGAGAGTGGCCATCTTTGTCTCATTTTAATTCTCCAGGGGCATGGTTTCAGCTTTTGCCTATTCATTATGATGTTGACTGTGAATTTGTTATAGATGGCTTTTATGTTTAAGTGTGCTGAATTTTAAGTCCAGTGTTTCTTTGTTCATTCAATGTCTAGTCTGTTTATGATCAAGCATGTGGTTGATCTAAGAATATGTTCTGTGTGCAGATAAGAAAGGTGTATATTTTGTGGTTGTTGGGTTCAGTGTTCTCTAGATGTCTAGGCCCAATTGGTGAAGTGCTGAGTTGAAATCCAGTGTTTCTTTGTTGTTTTCCTGCTTTGAGGCTCTGTCTAATACTGTCAGTGACATGTTGAAATCTCCCACTAGTATTGGTGTTATTAGAAGTCTTTTTAAGCCAGAACTTGTTTTATGAATCAAGTGCTCAGTGTTCTCATATAGTTTATAATAGTTAAGTCTTCTTGTTGGATTTTACCCTTTATTATTATGTAATGCCCTTCTTCATCATTCTTTTTTTGTTGGGTTAAAGTCTGTTTTATCTGATATAAGAATAGCAACTCCTTCTATTTTTGATTTTCTGTTTGTTTGGTAGATCTTTCCCCCAACCATTTCTTTGAGCCTGTGTGTGTCATTATATGTGAGTTAGATCTCTCAAAGACAGCAGATGGTTGGATCTTGTCTTTTTATTCACCTTGCAGCTATGTCTCTTAAGTGGAGTGTTTAGCCCATTTACATTCAGGGTTAGTATTAATATGTGAGATTATAATCCTGTCATTGTGTTATTACCTGGCTGTTATGTAGACTGTTATTTAGTTAGCTACTGACCTCATTTATACGCCAAAGACTATCAAATAAAGCAGTGCCTTTACCTGAGTTTTAAAGGACGTTACGAAAATCTCGAATTTTGTGGTAACAGATGTTATTTTGATTCATAGGTCTTAGTCAGCCTGACGCAACTGTTAGAAGGTGAAACCATCGTCAACTGAAAGGATTCATGCCGGTTTTCTGTTAGATTTAGGTCGTTGCCCTTTGGCCATATGAATCCATTGTATTTTCCCGGGAAGTGTTTCTCATTTCCGTTGGTCTCAAAAATTTAGAAAAAGGGGGAAACCAGTTTGCTTTCTCCAGCTTCCCTGCCTACTTATATAGATTTGTTGGAAAGATACTATCTTGTGTTCCAATCTGATTGGGGTAATTACATGCTGATATCCCATTCTGGGAAGCAAAAATAGAACCTTCAGTCAAAGTGGTTCTCACTTCTGGCAACATGATGATGAATCAGAAGTGCCTTGATTCGGCTGAAGTTCCTTCTAGATTTCTTCAAAGGTTGTATTATTTTGGCCCAGTTGGCAACAAAAAACTACTCATTCCTTATAAAATGGTGTTGACATCATGATGTGAGAAATTTTCTAAGTTGTTGAAAACTAAAAATGCATACCTTTGAGATAATATTGATTCTTTGCAGGAGGGACCTGTGTAAAAACTTCTCTTCCATTTCATCATCACACTTTCAGGAATATCAAAATTTGAAAGGTTTGCCATGATAATCTTTTATTTCTTTTTATATACATTTAGCATCCCAATCAATCAGCATTTCCCTTTGTAGTCAACAGCTTTTCTTTAATTCCATGTTAAAAATTATCTTACTAGTGATTTTTGTTTGACTTGTAGGTCATGAACATCTTTAAGGAGAACTCTCAATCCCCTATTTGGGCACTACACACTGAGTATAATAACTTAAAGATATAGTTCCTCAGATTCTAAAGACAGTGTCTAACCTTCACTGGTTCCCTTGGAACTTTACCAATGGCTCTTTGGGTACCAGTATTAGGGTGGGGGATTATAAAGATTTTTACTATTGTAGTCACTGAGTCTCTTTCAGCTCTATGAAAATCAGGAGGCATACATTGATTTTCTTTTCTTTCTATTTTCTTTTTTTTTTTAAAATTATTTATTATTATTATACTTCAAGTTGTAGGGTACATGTGCTAGCGTGCAGGTTTGTACATATGTATACTTGTGCCATGTTGGTGTACTGCACCCATCAACCCGTCATTTACAGGTATAACTCCCAATGCAATCCTCTCCCCTCCCTCCCATGATAGGCCCGGTGTGTGATGTTCCCTTCCCGAGTCAAGTGATCTCATTGTTCAGTTCCACCTATGGTGAGAACATGCGGTGTTTGGTTTTCTGTTCTTGTGATAGTTTGCTAAGAATGATGGTTTCCAGCTGCATCCATGTCCCTACAAAGGACACAAACTCATCCTTTTTATGGCTGCATAGTATTCCATGGTGTATATGTGCCACATTTTCTTAATCAATCTGTCACTGATGGACATTTGGGTTGATTCAAGTCTTTGCTATTGTGAATAGTGCTGCAATAAACATCGTGTGCATGTGTCTTTATAGCAGCATAATTTATAATCCTTTGGGTATATACCTAGTAATGGGATGGCTGGGTCATATGGTACATCTAGTTCTAGATCCTTGAGGAATCGCCATACTGTTTTCCATAATGGTTGAACTAGTTTACAATCCCACCAACAGTGTAAAAGTGTTCCTATTTCTCCACATCCTCTCCAGCACCTGTTGTTTCCTGACTTTTGAATGATCGCCATTCTAACTGGTGTGAGATGGTATCTCATTGTGGTTTTGATTTGCATTTCTCTGATGGCCAGTGATGATGAGCATTTTTCATGTGTCTGTTGGCTGTATGAATGTCTTCTTTTGAGAAATGTCTGTTCATATCCTTGCCCACTTTTGATGGGGTTGTTTGTTTTTTCTTGTAAATTTGTTTGAGTTCTTTGTAGGTTCTGGATATTAGCCCTTTGTCAGATGAGTAGATTGCAAAATTTTCTCCCATTCTGTAGGTTGCCTGTTCACTCTGATGGTAGTTTCTTTTGCTGTGCAGAAGCTCTTTAGTTTAATGAGGATCCCATTTGTCAATTTTGGCTTTTGCTGCCGTTGCTTTTGGTGTTTTAGACATGAAGTCTTTGCCCATGCCTATGTCCTGAATGGTACTACCTAGGTTTTCCTCTAGGATTTTTATGGTATTAGGTCTAACATTTAAGTCTCTAATCCATCTTGAATTAATTTTCGTATATAAGGAGTAAGGAAAGGATCCAGTTTCAGCTTTCTTATGGCTAGCCAATTTTCCCAGCACCATTTATTAAATAGAATCCTTTCCCCATTTCTTGTTTCTCTCAGGTTTGTCAAAGATCAGATGGCTGTAGATGTGGTATTATTTCTGAGGACTCTGTTCTGTTCCATTGGTCTATATCTCTGTTTTGGTACCAGTACCATGCTGTTTTGGTTACTGTAGCCTTGTAGTATAGTTTGAAGTCAGGTAGCGTGATGCCTCAGCTTTGTTCTTTTGACTTAGGATTGTCTTGGAGTTGGGCTCTTTTTGGTTCCATATGAACTTTAAAGCAGTTTTTCCAATTCTGTGAAGAAGCTCATTGGTAGCTTGATGGGGATGGCATTGAATCTATAAATTACCTTGGGCAGTATGGCCATTTTCGATATTGATTCTTCCTATCCATGAGCATGGTATGTTCTTCCATTTGTTTGTGTCCTCTTTTATTTCACTGAGCAGTGGTTTGTAGTTCTCCTTGAAGAGGTCCTTTACATCCCTTGCAAGTTGGATTCCTAGGTATTTTATTCTCTTTGAAGCAATTGTGAATGGAAGTTCATTCCTGATTTGGCTCTCTGTTTGTCTGTTACTGGTGTATAAGAATGTTTGTGATTTTTGCACATTAATTTTGTATCCTGAGACTTTGCTGAAGTTGCTTATCAGCTTAAGGAGATTTTGGGCTGAGACAATGGGGTTTTCTAAATATACAATCATGTCATCTGCAAACAGGGACATTTGACTTCTTCTTTTCCCAACTGAATCCCCTTGATTTCTTTCTCTTGCCTGATTGCCCTAGCCAGAACTTCCAACACTGTGTTGAATAGGAGTGGTGAGAGAGGCATCCCTGTCTTGTGCCAGTTTTCAAAGGAATTTTTCCAGTTTTGCCCATTCAGTATGATATTGGCTGTGGGTTTGTCATAAATAGCTCTTATTATTTTGAGGTACGTTCCATCAATACCGAATTTATTGAGCGTTCTTAGCATGAAGGGCTGTTGAATTTTGTCAAAAGCCTTTTCTGCATCTATTGAGATAATGATGTGGTTCTTGTCTTTGGTTCTGTTTATATGCTGGATTATGTTTATTGATTTGCGAATGTTGAACCAGCCTGGCATCCCAGGGATGAAGCCCACTTGATCATGGTGGATAAGCTTTTGATGTGTTGCTGAATCCGGTTTGCCAGTATTTTATTGAGGATTTTGCATCGATGTTCATCAGGGATATTGGTCTAAAATTCTCTTTTGTTGTCTCTGCCAGGCTTTGGTATCAGGATGATGTTGGCCTCATAAAATGAGTTAGGGAGGATTCCCTCTTTTCTATTCCATTGGTCTATATCTCTGTTTTGGTACCAGTACCATGCTGTTTTAGTTACTGTAGCCTTGTAGTATAGTTTGAAGTCAGGTAGCGTGATGCCTCCAGCTTTGTTCTTTTGACTTAGGATTGTCTTGGAGATGTGGGCTCTTTTTGGTTCCATATGAACTTTAAAGCAGTTTTTCCAATTCTGTGAAGAAGCTCATTGGTAGCTTGATGGGGATGGCATTGAATCTATAAATTACCTTGGGCAGTATGGCCATTTTCACGATATTGATTCTTCCTATCCATGAGCATGGTATGTTCTTCCATTTGTTTGTGTCCTCTTTTATTTCACTGAGCAGTGGTTTGTAGTTCTCCTTGAAGAGGTCCTTTACATCCTTGTAAGTTGGATTCCTAGGTATTTTATTCTCTTTGAAGCAATTGTGAATGGAAGTTCATTCCTGATTTGGCTCTCTGTTTGACTGTCACTGGTGTATAAGAATGCTTGTGATTTTTGCACATTAATTTTGTATCCTGAGACTTTGCTGAAGTTGCTTATCAGCTTAAGGAGATTTTGGGCTGAGACAATGGGGTTTTCTAAATATACAATCATGTCATCTGCAAACAGGGACAATTTGACTTCTTCTTTCCTAACTGAATCGATTTCTTTCTCTTGCCTGATTGCTAGCCAGAACTTCCAACACTATGTTGAATAGGAGTGGTGGGCATCCCTGTCTGTGCCAGTTTTCAAGAATTTTTCAGTTTTGCCCATTCAGTATGATATTGGCTGTGGGTTTGTCATAAATAGCTCTTATGATTTTGATGCGTTCCATCAATACCGAATTTATTGGCGTTTTTAGCATGAAGGGCTGTTGAATTTTGTCAAAAGCCTTTTCTGCATCTATTGAGATAATGATGTGGTTCTTGTCTTTGGTTCTGTTTATATGCTGGATTATGTTTATTGATTTGCGAATGTTGAACCAGCCTTGCATCCCAGGGATGAAGCCCACTTGATCATGGTGGATAAGCTTTTGATGTGCTGCTGAATCCGGTTTGCCAGTATTTTCCTGACTTAGTGTGTGAGATGGTATCTCATTGTGGTTTTGATTTGCATTTCTCTGATGGCCAGTGATGATGAGCATTTTTTCATGTGTCTGTTGGCTGTATGAATGTCTTCTTTTGAAATGTCTGTTCATATCCTTTGCCCACTTTTGATGGGGTTGTTTGTTTTCTTGTAAATTTGTTTGAGTTCTTTGTAGGTTCTGGATATTAGCCCTTTGTCAGATGAGTAGATTGCAAAATTTTCTCCCATTCTGTAGGTTGCCTGTTCACTCTGATGGTAGTTTCTTTTGCTGTGCAGAAGCTCTTTAGTTTAATAGATCCCATTTGTCAATTTTGGCTTTTGCTGCCGTTGCTTTTGGTGTTTTAGACATGAAGTCTTTGCCCATGCCTATGTCCTGAATGGTATTACTAGGTTTCCTCTAGGATTTTTATGGTATTAGGTCTAACATTTAAGTCTCTAATCCATCTTGAATTAATTTTCGTATAAGGAGTAAGGAAAGGATCCAGTTTCAGCTTTCTACTTATGGCTAGCCAATTTCCAGCACCATTTATTAAATAGAATCCTTTCCCCATCTTCTTGTTTCTCTCAGGTTTGTCAAAGATCAGATGGCTGTAGATGTGTGGTATTATTTCTGAGGACTCTGTTCTGTTCCATTGGTCTATATCTCTGTTTTGGTACCAGTACCATGCTGTTTTGGTTACTGTAGCCTTGTAGTATAGTTTGAAGTCAGGTAGCGTGATGCCTCCAGCTTTGTTCTTTTGACTTAGGATTGTCTTGGAGATCTGGGCTCTTTTTGGTTCCATATGAACTTTAAAGCAGTTTTCCAATTCTGTGAAGAAGCTCATTGGTAGCTTGATGGGGATGGCATTGAATCTATAAATTACCTTGGGCAGTATGGCCATTTCACGATATTGATTCTTCCTATCCATGAGCATGGTATGTTCTTCCATTTGTTTGTGTCCTCTTTTATTTCACTGAGCAGTGGTTTGTAGTTCTCCTTGAAGAGGTCCTTTACATCCTTGTAAGTTGGATTCCTAGGTATTTTATTCTCTTTGAAGCAATTGTGAATGGAAGTTCATTCCTGATTTGGCTCTCTGTTTGTCTGTTACTGGTGTATAAGAATGCTTGTGATTTTTGCACATTAATTTTGTATCCTGAGACTTTGCTGAAGTTGCTTATCAACTTAAGGAGATTTTGGGCTGAGACAATGGGGTTTTCTAAATATACAATCATGTCATCTGCAAACAGGGACAATTTGACTTCTTCTTTTCCTAACTGAATACCCTTGATTTCTTTCTCTTGCCTGATTGCCTAGCCAGAACTTCCAACACTATGTTGAATAGGAGTGGTGAGAGAGGCATCCCTGTCTTGTGCCAGTTTTCAAAGGAATTTTTCCAGTTTTTGCCCATTCAGTATGATATTGGCTGTGGGTTTGTCATAAATAGCTCTTATGATTTTGACGTTCCATCAATACCGAATTTATTGAGCGTTTTTAGCATGAAGGGCTGTTGAATTTTGTCAAAAGCCTTTTCTGCATCTATTGAGATAATGATGTGGTTCTTGTCTTTGGTTCTGTTTATATGCTGGATTATGTTTATTGATTTGCGAATGTTGAACCAGCCTTGCATCCCAGGGATGAAACCCACTTGATCATGGTGGATAAGCTTTTTGATGTGCTGCTGAATCCGGTTTGCCAGTATTTTATTGAGGATTTTGCATCGATGTTCATCAGGATATTGGTCTAAAATTCTCTTTTTGTTGTGTCTCTGCCAGGCTTTGGTATCAGGATGATGTTGGCCTCATAAAATGAGTTAGGAGGATTCCCTCTTTTCTATTGATTGGAATAGTTTCAGAAGGAATGGTACAGCTCCTCCTTGTACCTCTAGTAGAATTCAGCTGTGAATCCATCTGGTCCTGGACTTTTTGGTTGGTAGGCTATTAATTATTGCCTCAATTTCAGAGCCTACTATTGGTCTATTCAGAGATTCAACTTCTTCCTGGTTTAGTCTTGGAAAGTGTAAGTGTCAGGAAATTATCCATTTCTTCTAGATTTTCCAGTTTATTTGCATAGAGGTGTTTATAGTATTCTCTGATGGTAGTTTGTATTTCTGTGGGTGGTGATATCCCTTTATCATTTTTAATTGCATCGATTTGATTCTTCTCTCTTTTCTTCTTTATTAGTCTTGCTAGTGGTCTGTCAATTTTGTTGATCTTTTCAAAAACCAACTCCTGGATTCATTGATTTTTGGAGGGTTTTTGTGTCTCTATCTCCTTCAGTTCTGCTCTGATCTTAGTTATTTCTTGCCTTCTGCTAGCTTTTGAATGTGTTTGCTCTTGCTTCTCTAGTTCTTTTAATTGCGATGTTAGGTGTCAATTTTAGATCTTTCCTGCTTTCTCTTGTGGGCATTTAGTGCTATAAATTTCCCTCTACACACTGCTTTAAATGTCCCAGAGATTCTGGTATGTTGTATCTTTGTTCTCATTGGTTTCAAAGAACATCTTTATTTCTGCCTTCATTGTACCCAGTAGTCATTCAGGGCAGGTTGTTCAGTTTCCATGTAGTTGAGCGGTTTTGATTGAGTTTCTTAGTCCTGAGTTCTAATTTGATTGCACTGTGGTCTGAGAGACAGTTTGTTATAATTTCTGTTCTTGTACATTTGCTGAGAGTGCTTTACTTCCAATTCGTGGTCAATTTTGGAGTAATGCGATGTGGTGCTGAGAAGAATGTATATTCTGTTGATTTGGGGTGGAGAGTTCTATAGATGTCTATTAGGTCTGCTTGCTGCAGAGATGAGTTCAATTCCTGGATATCCTTGTTAACTTTCTGTCTCGTTGATCTGTCTAATGTTGACAGTGGAGTGTTGAAGTCTCCCATTATTATTGTATGGGAGTCTAAGTCTCTTTGTAAGTCTCTAAGGACTTGCTTTATGAATCTGGGTGCTCCTGTATTGGGTGCATATATATTTAGGATAGTTAGCTCTTCCTGTTGAATTGATCCCTTTACCATTATGTAATGGCCTTCTTTGTCTCTTTTGATCTTTGATGGTTTAAAGTCTGTTTTATCAGAGACTAGTATTGCAACCCCAGCTTCTTTTTGTTCTCCATTTGCTTGGTAAATCTTCCTCCATCCCTTTATTTTGAGCCTATGTATGTCTCTGCACGTGAGATGGGTCTCCTGAATACAGCAGACTGATGGGTCTTGACTCTTTATCCAGTTTGCCAGTCTGTGTCTTTTAATTGGAGCATTTAGTCCATTTACATTTAAGGTTAAGATTGTTATGTGTGAACTTGATCCTGCCATTATGATATTAACTGGTTATTTTGCTCGTTAGTTGATGCAGTTTCTTCCTAGCCTTGATGGTCTTTACATTTTGGCATGTTTTGCAATGGCTGGTACGGTTGTTCCTTTCCATGTTTAGTGCTTCCTTCAGGGTCTCTTGTAAGGCAGGCCTAGTGGTGACAAAATCTCTAAGCATTTGCTTATCTGTAAAGATTTTATTTCTCCTTCACTTATGAAACTTAGTTTGGCTGGATATAAAATTCTGGGTTTAAAATTCTTTTCTTTAAGAATGTTGAATATTGGCCCCACTCTCTTCTGGCTTGAAGAGTTTCTGCGAGAGATCTGCTGTTAGTCTGATGGGCTTCCCTTTGTGGGTAACCCGACCTTTCTCTCTGGCTGCCCTTAAGATTTTTCCTTCATTTCAACTTTGGTGAATCTGGCAATTATGTGTCTTGGGTTGCTCTTCTCGAGGAGTATCTTTGTGGCGTTCTCTGTATTTCCTGGATTTGAATGTTGGCCTGCCCTACTAGGTTGGGAAGTTCTCCTGGATGATATCCTGAAGAGTGTTTTCCAACTTGGTTCCATTTTCCCCCCTCAGGCACCCCAATCAGGCGTAGATTTGGTCTTTTACATAATCCCATACTTCTTGCAGGCTTTGTTCATTTCTTTTCTTCTTTTTCTTTTGGTTTCTCTTCTCGCTTCATTTCATTCATTTGATCCTCCATCGCTGACATTCTTTCTTCCAGTTGATCGAGTCGGTTACTGAAGCTTGTGCATTTGTCACGTATTTCTCGTGCCATGGTTTCATCTCTTTCATTTCGTTTGTGAGCTTCTCTGCATTAATTACTCTAGCCATCAATTCTTCCACTTTTTTCAAGATTTTTAGTTTCTTTGCGCTGGAGTGCGTAATTCCTCCTTTAGCTCTGAGAAATTTGATGGACTGAAGCCTTCTTCTCTCATCTCTCAAGTCATTCTCCGTCCAGCTTTGATCCGTTGCTGGCGATGAGCTGCGCTCCTTTGCGGGGAGATGCTCTTATTTTTGAATTCCAGCTTTTCTGCCCTGCTTTTCCCCATCTTTGTGGTTTTATCTGCCTCTGGTCTTTGATGATGGTGATGTACTGATGGGGTTTTGGTGTGAGTGTCCTTCCTGTTTGATAGCTTTCCTTCTAACAGTCAGGACCCTCAGCTGTAGGTTGTAGCTGGGAGATTGCTTGAGGTCCACTCCAGACCCTGTTTGCCTGGGTATCAGCAGCAGAGGCTGCAGAAGATAGAATATTTCTGAACAGCGAGTGTACCTGTCTGATTCTTGCTTTGGAAGCTTCCTCTCAGGGGTGTACTCCACCCTGTGAGGTGTGGGGTGTCAGACTGCCCCTAGTGGGGATGTCTCCCAGTTAGGCTACTCAGGGGTCAGGGACCCACTTGAGCAGGAGTCTGTCCCTTCTCAGATCTCAACCTCCGTGTTGGGAGATCCACTGCTCTCTTCAAAGCTGTCAGACAGAGTCGTTTGCGTCTGCAGAGCTGCTGCGTTTGTTATTGTTTACTGTGCCCTGTCCCCAGAGGTGGAGTCTACAGAGACAGGCAGGTTTCCTTGAGCTGCTGTGAGCTCCACCCAGTTCGAGCTTCCCAGCAGCTTTGTTTACCTACTTAAGCCTCAGCAATGGTGGGCGCCCCTCCCCAGCCTCGCTGCTGCCTTGCGGTAGATCACAGACTGCTGTGCTAGCAATGAGGAGGCTCCGTGGGTGTGGGACCCTCCCGGCCAGGTGTGGGATATGATCTCCTGGTGTGCCTGTTTGCTTAAAGCGTAGTTTTGGGGTGGGAGTTACCCGATTTTCCAGGTGTTGTGTGTCTCAGTTCCCTGGCTAGGAAAAGGATTCCCTTCCCCTTGCTTTCAGGTGAGGCAATGCCTCGCCTGCTTCAGCTCTCGCTGGTCGGGCTGCAGCAGCTGACCAGCACCGATCGTCTGGCACTCCCCAGGGAGATGAACCCAGTACCTCAGTTGAAAATGCAGAAATCACCGGTCTTCTGTGTCGCTCGCGCTGGGAGTTGGAGACTGGAGCTGTTCCTATTCGGCCATCTTGCTCCGCCCCCTCCCCAAAACTTCTTAAACTGATAAACAACTTCAGCCGAGTCTCAGAATACAATAGCAATGTTTAAAAATCACTACTATTCTTTTCCATCAACAACAGTCAAGCCAAGAGTCAAGTCAGGAAAGCAAGCTCATTCACAGTTGTCATGAAAATAATAAAATACCTAGGAATAGAGGAAACTACACAGGCAAAAGTTCTCCACAAGAATAATTACAAGCCACTGCTCGAAGAAATCAGAGATTATGCAAACAAATAAAAAACATTCCATGCTCATAGATATTCTATCTATGAGCATGAATCACTATCATTATAATGGTCATACTGCCCAAAGCACTTTATGTATTCAATGTTATTTCTATTAAACTGTGGCTGAGATTCTTCATGGAAGTAGAAAAAAACTATTTTAAAATTCACATGGGACCAAAAAAGAGCCTGAATAGCCAAGGCAATCTTAGGCAAAAGGAACAAAGCTGAAGACATCACACTACCTGACCTCAAAGTATACTATGGGGCTACAGTAACCAAAACAGCATAGCAGTGGTAAAAGAACAAACACATAGACTAATGGAACAGAATAGAAAGCCTAGTAATAAGACTGCCCACCTACAACTGTCCACTCTTCAACAAACCCGACAAATGGATGGAATAGGGAATTTATTTCCTATTCAATAAATGGTGCTGGAAAAACTGGCTAACCATATGCAGAAGAGTAAATTTGGACACCTTTCTTACACCATATACAAAAATCAACTCAAGATGGATTAAAGACTTAAATGTAAAACCCAAAACTATAAAAACCCTGGAAGATCTCCTAGGCTATACTTTCCTGGACATAGAAACAGGCAATGATTTCATGACAAAGACACCAAAGGAATCACAACAAAAGCAAAAAGTTGACAAGTGTCACCTAATTAAACATAAGTGCTTCTGCATAATGAAATAAATTGTCAACAGAATAAAGAGAAAACCTACAGAATGAAAGAAAAATTTTGTAAACTATGCATTCAAAAAAGGTCTAATATCCAGCATCTATAAGGAACTTAAAAAAATTTTCAAGGGAAAAGCAATTCCATTTAAAAGTGGGCAAAGAACGCAGCCACTTTTAAGAAGAAGGCATACATGCAGCCAATAAGCATATTAAAAACAAAGCTCAATATCACTGATCATTAGAGAAATGCAAATCAAAACCATAATGAGATACCATCTCGCACCACCAATCAACTATTATTTAAAGTCAATAAATAACAGATGCTGGCAAGGTTGCAGAGAAAAGGGAACACTTACACACTATTAGTGTGAGTGTAAATTAGTTCAACCATTGTGGAAAGCTGTATCACAATTCCTAAAAAACAGAGTTATCATTCTACCCAGCAATCCTATTCCTGGGTATATACCTGGAGAAATATGAATTATTCTACCATAAAGGCACATGCATGCGAATGTTCATTGCAGTACTATTCACAATAGCAAAGATGGAATCAACTTAAATGTCCATCAATTACAGACTGGATAAAGGAAGTGGCACATATACACCATAGAATACTATGCAACCTTAAAAAAGAACAAGACAAATTTTTTTGGCAGGAACATGGATAGAGTTGGAGGTTATTGTTTTTAGAAAACTACTACAGGAACAGAAAACCAAATAGCATATGTTCTCACTTATAAGTGGGAGCTAAATGATGAGAATTTATGAACCCAAAAAAGGAAACAACAGACACTGGGGTCTACTTGAGGTTAGAGGGTGAGAGGAGGGAGAAGAGAAGAAAAGATAACTATTGGGTTGAATACTGGTTGATAAAATAATCTGTACAACAAACCCCTGTGACATGAGTTCATCTATGTAATAAACCTTTACGTGTGCCCTCAAACCTAACATATAAGTTACAAAAAAATTTTAAAAATTATTTTGAAAAAATAAAAAATATATATTTATATACAACAAAAATTAATATTTCAATGAGTAGACTTATTGGATTACTCACAAGGAGTTAGTAAACTGAGTGATATATTAGAAAATATTGTATAGAATGATGCATAAAGAGATGAAAAGATGGAGAGAGGCAAGCAGTATAATTTATAACATTGTAACCACCCAACTGATTCTTCTTGCCTGCTGTCCAGATACATGTAATTTATCAAGACAGAGGAATTGCAGCAGAGGAAGTGCTTGGTGCACACCGAGCTGGGTAAATAGGAGACCCCAGTTGTATTACTCAAGTCAGTCTTTCTGAAAATTGGAATACTCAGATTTTTTAAAGATAGTTTGGCAGGTAAGGGGTTAGGGAGTGGGGAGTGCTGTTGGTCATACAGAAGATGAAATTGTAGGGAGTTGAAGCAAGTTTTCTTGCTGTCTTCTGTTTCTGGATGGGATTGCAGAACTGGTTGAGACAGATTACCAGTCTTGGTGGGCCAGCTGGTGCATCAGAATGCAGGGTCTGAAGAATATCTCAAACACCCAACCTTCGGTTTTATAATAGTGATGTTATCCCTAAGAGTAATTTGGCGGGGGTATGGGTTGGGATCTAGTGCCCTCTGGTTGCATGAGACCTAAACCATAATTTCTGATGTAATGGCTAATTTGTTAGTTGTACAAAGGTAGTCTTCTCCAGGCAAGAAGAGGGTTTGCTTTGGGAAAGGGCGATTATTATCTTTGCTTCAAAATTAAACTATAAAATAAATTCTTTCTATAGTAAGATCAGTCTATGCCCAGTAATGAGCAATGGCAGTTTGGAGGTTAAAGGCAAGATGGAGTTGGTTAGGTCACATCTCTTTTACTGTCATAATTTTCTCCTCATTATAATTTTTGCAAAGTGGTTTCAACATGGAGTTGAGAATGAGAAGGTCTAACATGTTTAATCAGAGTTTCAGAATTTGCCGACAGGAAATGAGGCATATGAAATATCTGAAAAGATAATGTTTGAACATTCTTTGGAATTCATCAATAAAAAACATCTTGACCCTTTTTGCTTACTGTCAAAAAGGTCAAAATTTACACACACACACACACACACACACACACACACACACACACACATAGATGTAGAAAAAACAAATAGTCAAATGACTTGAACAAGGATTTCTTCTAAGATATATACAAATGTCCAATGAGCACGTGAGAAGATGTTTAATGGTATTAGGGAAATATTAGTCAAAACCATAATTAGATACCTATCCACCTAGTAGGACGGCTATAATATTAAAAATAATAAAATATAGAAAGGGTATATATGAAGAATTTGGGACACTTCTGCATTGCTTGTGGTAATGTAAAATGCTTACACTGTTGTGGAAGAGTGTTTCACAATTCCTCAAGAAGTGAAATCTTTTATCACATTGCCTAACAAGTTTACTGGATATACAAAAAAGAAGCGAAAAGAGAGACTCAAATAGATACTTGTATGCGAATGATTATTGCAGTATTATTCACAATAGCCAAAAGCTGGAAACAACATAAAAGTCCATCAACAAATGAATGCGTAAAGAAAATGTGGTATATATATTCAATGTAATATTCAGCCATAAAAAGGAATGTCATTCAGATACATGTTACAATATGGATCAACTTTGAAAACATTACACTAAATGAAATAAGCTAGACACAAAAGTACAGATACTGTATGACTCCACATATATGAAATATCTTGAATAGGTTCGTAGATGCAGAAAGTAGATTGGAGGTTACTAGAGGTTGGAGAAAAGTGGGAAATGAGGAGTTAACAGCTTAATTGGTACAGAGTTTCTTTTTCAGGTGATAAACACATTCAAAATTAGTGGTGATGTTTGCACAACATTATGAATGGAATTAATACCAATGAATTGTACAGTAAGAATTATTAAAATGACCTTTCCTATTATATGTATAAAAGAGTAAAGCAAAAAAAGAGTGGCTAAAGAATGTTCTCTTAACGTAAAAGAAATGATAACAGAAGAAGGTTCGGAACTTTAGAAGTGAAAGAAGAACATCAGAGTAAGTAAAAATAAGGGTAAATATAAACTATTTTAATTCTCATGAATTTCTTAAATTGTATGCAATGGTTTGAGTAAAAATTATAACACCACCTGACTTGGTATTTAATGTATGTGAAAAATACTTTATTTTTATATTATGCGTAACTGGAAGTAAGATTTCTGTATTTTGAAGTGGTAATATGTCAATATAAGTATACTTTGATAAAGAACATACACATATGCTTATTACATACATGCATTATAATACCTAGACCAACCAGTAAGAACACTATAGAAATTGATACTCAGTAAAACAGTAAATAAATGAATATAGAATTCTAAATACTGTATCTTAACTCACATAAAAATTATAAAACATAAATAGAAGAACTAAAACATGGGAAAGAAATAGAAAACAAGCAACAAAAAGGCAGATCTGAGCCTTAACATATTAATGACATGTAATGTAAATAGTGTAAATGCATCAAATGAAAGATTGGTAGAATAAATTTTTAAAAATCCAGCAATTAGCTTTACACGAGAATTTTGTTTTAAGTATAATGGTATAGATAGCTTGAGAGTAAAGGAATGGAAAAAGTTACGCCATGCCAACAATAATACAAATAAAAGCAGAATTTGCTACAATAGTATCAAATAAAGCGGATTTTCGAGGAAAGAAAATTACCAGAAAGAGGGACATTTTGTTATAATAAAGGGATTAATCCAGAAAAAGACATAACAATTTAAAATGCATATGTACCAAGCAACAAAGTTTTAAAATACCTAAAACAAAAACTGATAGAACTGAAAGAACAGAAAAAAATAATCCCAATTATAATTGAGACTTTACTACCCAACTCGCAGCAAATGGTAGAACAACTAGACAGAAAATCAGCAATCATATAAAAGATCTGAACAACATAAAGAACAGAATCTAATTGACATGTGTAGATCATTTCATACAATAAGAGCAGAATACACTTAAAAATGTTCCCATGGAATTTCGCTGAGATAGACCATGTTCTGGTCCATAAAATGCATATTTCCCTTTGTTAATTGAAATGAGTTGGAATTTAGTCCTCTAGGTACCTACTCTGTGTCAAGTCCTGTGTTGTGTACTGAGCGTACAGAGATGAATCAGAGACAGTTCTTGTCCTCAAGGAGCTCTGAGTCTAGTAAGAGATTGAAATGTATGCAAACAAAATGAAAGAATAAAGGGGTTCCTTTCACTATCCAGACTTGCGCTGGGAGCATTAGTCAGCTGAAAGTAGAGTACCCAACAGATACCTCTTTACCATGCTAACAATTTCAATTCCAAAAAAGTATTTTACCTATTTTAGGTGATTCATTCATTTCTTCACTTAAGATATTTTTATTGGGCCAGTAATGGTGGCTTATACCTGTAATCCCAAAGCTTTGGGAGGCTAAGATGGAAGGATCATTCCAGTTCAGGAGTTCAAGACAAGACTAGACAACAGAGTGAGACCCAGCTTGTACAAAAATAAAATAAAACAGTTGGATGTCATGTCACACACCTGTAGTGCTAGCTACTTGGGAGATTAAGGCAGGATACTGATCACAGGAACTAGAGGCCACAGTGAGCTGTGGTGCAGAACTGCACTTCAACCTCGATGATAGTCAATACTCTGTTTCTTAAAAATAAAATAAAATAAAAAATAATTGGATATCTTCTATGCACTTGATAATGAAGTTACAGCAGTAAAAAGTTCTGAAATTTCTTATTCTTTCATATTCTAGTAGAAGACAATGGTAAAAATTCATATGAAACCACAAAAGACCCAAATAGCTAAAGCAACCTTGAGCAAGAACAAAGCTGGAGGCATCTCACTACCTGATTTCAAAATACACCAGAAAGCTATAGTAATCAAAAGAGTATCATAATAACATAAAAATGTATATAGACCAAACGAAGAAAATTGAGTGCCTGGAAAAAACTGGCATATTTTTGCTCATTTGCTCTTAGATAAAAATACCAAGAATACACAATAAGGAAAGGATAGTCTCTTTGATAAATGGTGCTGCAAAAGCTGGATATCAAACATAGAAGAATAAAATTGGACCCTTATTTCACACAATATTTTAGAAACTGATATGGTTTGGCTGTGTCCCCACCCAAATCTCATCTTGAATGTAGCTCCCATAATTTCCACGTGTCATGGGAGGGACCCAGTGGAAGATAATTGAATCATAGCGGCGGTTGTTCCCTCATATTGTTTTCACGTTAGTGAATAAGTCTCATCCCAGATCTGATGGTTTTATAAGGGGAAATCCCTTTTGCGTGGTTTTCATTTTCTCTCCTGCCTGCTGCCATGTAAGATGTGCCTTTTGCCTTCCACCATGATTGTGAGGCCTCCCAGCCACGTAGAAATGTGAGTCCATTAAGCCTCTTTTTCTTTATAAATTACCCAGTCTCAGGTATGTCTCTATAAGCACCGTGAAAACAAGCTAATACAGTAAATCAATTCAAAATGGATTAAAATCTTACATGTAAGACCTGACGTTGTAAAACATAAATAGAAGAACTAAAACATGGGAAAGAAATAGAAAACAAGCAACAAAAGGCAGATCTGAGCCTTAACATATTAATGACATGTAATGTAAATAGTGTAAATGCATCAAATGAAAGATTGGTAGAATAAATTTTTAAAAATCCAGCAATTAGCTTTACGAGAATTTTGTTTTAAGTATAATGGTATAGATAGCTTGAGAGTAAAGGAATGGAAAAAGTTACGCCATGCCAACAATAATACAATAAAAGCAGAATTTGCTACAATAGTATCAAATAAAGCGGATTTTCGAGGAAAGAAAATTACCAGAAAGAGGGACATTTTGTTATAATAAAGGGATTAATCCAGAAAAAGACATAACAATTTAAAATGCATATGTACCAAGCAACAAAGTTTTAAAATACCTAAAACAAAAACTGATAGAACTGAAAGAACAGAAAAAATAATCCCAATTATAATTGAGACTTTACTACCCAACTCAGCAAATGGTAGAACAACTAGACAGAAAATCAGCAATCATATAAAAAGATCTGAACAACATAAAGAACAGAATCTAATTGACATGTGTAGATCATTTCATACAATAAGAGCAGAATACACTTAAAAAATGTTCCCATGGAATTTCGCTGAGATAGACCATGTTCTGGTCCATAAAATGCATATTTCCCTTTGTTAATTGAAATGAGTTGGAATTTAGTCCTCTAGGTACCTACTCTGTGTCAAGTCCTGTGTTGTGTACTGAGCGTACAGAGATGAATCAGAGACAGTTCTTGTCCTCAAGGAGCTCTGAGTCTAGTAAGAGAGATTGAAATGTATGCAAACAAAATGAAAGAATAAAGGGGGTTCCTTTCACTATCCAGACTTGCGCTGGGAGCATTAGTCAGCTGAAAGTAGAGTACCCAACAGATACCTCTTTACCATGCTAACAATTTCAATTCCAAAAAAGTATTTTACCTATTTTAGGTGATTCATTCATTTCTTCACTTAAGATATTTTTATTGGGCCAGTAATGGTGGCTTATACCTGTAATCCCAAAGCTTTGGGAGGCTAAGATGGAAGGATCATTCCAGTTCAGGAGTTCAAGACAAGACTAGACAACAGAGTGAGACCCAGCTTGTACAAAAAAATAAAATAAAACAGTTGGATGTCATGTCACACACCTGTAGTGCTAGCTACTTGGGAGATTAAGGCAGGAGGAGTGACTGATCACAGGAACTAGAGGCCACAGTGAGCTGTAATTGCAGAACTGCACTTCAACCTCGATGATAGTCAATACTCTGTTTCTTAAAAATAAAATAAAATAAAAAATAATTGGATATCTTCTATGCACTTGATAATGAAGTTACAGCAGTAAAAAAGTTCTGAAATTTCCCACATGTATTCTTTCATATTCTAGTAGAAGACAATGGTAAAAATTCATATGAAACCACAAAAGACCCAAATAGCTAAAGCAACCTTGAGCAAGAACAAAGCTGGAGGCATCTCACTACCTGATTTCAAAATACACCAGAAAGCTATAGTAATCAAAAGAGTATCATAATAACATAAAAATGTATATAGACCAAACGAAGAAAATTGAGTGCCTGGAAAAACTGGCATATTTTTGCTCATTTGCTCTTAGATAAAAATACCAAGAATACACAATAAGGAAAGGATAGTCTCTTTGATAAATGGTGCTGCAAAAGCTGGATATCAAACATAGAAGAATAAAATTGGACCCTTATTTCACACAATATTTTAGAAACTGATATGGTTTGGCTGTGTCCCCACCCAAATCTCATCTTGAATGTAGCTCCCATAATTTCCACGTGTCATGGGAGGGACCCAGTGGAAGATAATTGAATCATAGCGGCGGTTGTTCCCTCATATTGTTTTCACGTTAGTGAATAAGTCTCATCCCAGATCTGATGGTTTTATAAGGGGAAATCCCTTTTGCGTGGTTTTCATTTTCTCTCCTGCCTGCTGCCATGTAAGATGTGCCTTTTGCCTTCCACCATGATTGTGAGGCCTCCCCAGCCACGTAGAAATGTGAGTCCATTAAGCCTCTTTTTCTTTATAAATTACCCAGTCTCAGGTATGTCTCTATAAGCACCGTGAAAACAAGCTAATACAGTAAATCAATTCAAAATGGATTAAAATCTTACATGTAAGACCTGACGTTGTAAAACTACTAGAAGAAAACAGTGAATAAGCTTCTTGACACTGATTTGGCCAATGAGTTTTTCGATATAGCCATGAAAGCAAAAGCAGCAAAAGCAAAAATAGACAAATGGGATCATGGTAAACTAAAATACAGAAAAAAAAAATAAAAGTAAAGGGACAACCTATGAAATGAGATAAAATGTTTTCAAATTATAGATCTTTTAAGGAATTAATGCACAAAATATATAAGAAAATAAGCAACTCGATGGTAAAATAAACATAAATAACCAAATAAAAAATGCACATGGAACATGAATGCATATTTCTCAAATAAGACACACACATGCCCAACTGATATATGTAAACATGTTGACCATCACTGATTATTAGGGAAATGTGAATCAAAACCACTATGAGATACCAACCCATACCGGTTAGGATGGCTATTAGCAAAAAGACAAATGATAAGAAATCTTCATGAGGATATGGGGAAAAGGGAATCCTTGTACACCGTTGAAGGGATTGTAAATTGTTACAGTCATTATGAAAAACTGTATGAAGGTTTCTAAAAAGTAGAACTACCATAAATAATCCAGAAATTCCATGTCTGGGTATATAGTAAAAAGAAATGAAATCAGTATTTTGAAAAAATATTTGCATTCCCATATTCCCTGCAGCATTACTCGTAACAGTCAAGTTGTGGAATCAACCTATGTGTACATCAAAAAATTAATGGACAAAGAAAATGTGGTGTATGTATGTATAAAGAAATATTATTCATACTTACAAAAGACAGAAATCTTGTCATTTGCAGCAACATGGAAAAACCTGGAGGGCATTATGTTAAGTGATACAAGACAGAAACAGAAAGACAAATGTTGCATGATCTCATTTATATGGGGAAACTAAAAAAGTCAAGCACATAGCAACAGTAGAAAGGTAGCTTCCATGGGCTGAGGGTGAGGTAAATGGAGAAAAGTTGGAGAAGGGTACAGAGTTTTAGTTATGAAGAGTGAATAAGTTGTAGATGTAATATACAGCATAGCAACTATAGCAAATAATACTATTTTGTATACTTGTAATTTGCTGATAATCCATCTTAAATGTCCTTATCACAAAAAGGTAACTGTTTGAGATAATATATATGTTAATTAGCTTGATTGTGGTTATACATTCACAATGTATACATATATAAAAATTACATTCTACATTTAAAACATATATGGTTTTAAAATATTTTATTTTTATTTTTTTCAAAATTTAGATTCAGGAAGTACATATACATGGGTATATGGTGTGATGCTGAGGTTTGGGCTTCTAATGATTTTATTTCCCAAGGGGTGAACATAGTACTTGATAGGTTATTTTTCAACCACTGTCTCTGTTTCCCCTTCCCTTCTTTGAGAGTCGCTAGTGTCTAACATTCCCGTCTTCGTTACCATATGTACCTGGTGATTAGCTTCCACTTACAAGAGAGAACATATGGTATCTGTTTTTCCATTCCTGCATTAATCTGCTTATAACAATGGCCTTCAGCTGCATCCATGTTGCTGTAAAAAATCATAAATGTATTCTTTTTTAAGCCTGTGTAACACTTCATGGTGTGTATGTAACACATTTCCTTTATCCAGCCAATAGTTGATGGGCACCTAGATTGATTCCCTGTCTTTGCTATTTTGAACAGAGCTGCAATGAACATACAAATGCAGATGTCTTCTTGGTAGAATAATTTATTTTCCTTTGGATATATACAGAGTAATAGGATTACTGGGTTAAATGGTAGTTCTGTTTTAAATTCTTTGAGAAATTTCCAAACTGCTTTCCACACTGACTGAACTAATTTGCATTCCCACTAACAGTATATAAATATACCCCGCCCCCCCTCTTTTTTGCAGCCTCGAAACACCTGTTTTTATTTTTATATAAGTTCTGGGGTACCTGTGCAGAACATGCAGGTTTGTGACATAGGTATCCACATGCCACTGTGGTTTGCCGCACCCATCAACCCAACATCTACATTAGGTATTTCTCCTGATACTATCCGTCCCCCACCCCTCACTCCACAACAGGACCTGGTGTGTGATGCCCCCGACCCTGTGTCCATGTGTTCTCATTGTTCAACTCCCACTTATGAGTAAGAACATGTGGTGTTTGGTTTTCTGTTTCTGTGTTAATTTGCTGAGAATGATGATTTACAACTTCATCCATGTCCCTGCAAAGGACATGAACTCATCCATTTTATGGCTGCATAGTATTCTATAGTGTGTATGTGCTACATTTTCTTAACACAGTCTATCATTGATGGACATTTGGGTTGGTTCTAAGTCTTTGCTATTGTGAACAGTGCCGAAATAAGCACATGTGTGCATGTGTCTTTATAGTAGAATGATTTATAATACATTGGCTATACACCCAGTAATGGAATGGCTGGGTCAAATGGTATTTCTAGTTCTAAATCTTTGAGGAATTGCCACACTGTCTTCCACAATGGTTGAACTAATTTACACTCCCACCAACAGTGTAAAAGTGTACCTATTTCTCCACACCCTCCCTAGAGTATTTTGTTTCCTGACTTTTTAATAATCATGTTGTTTCCTGACTTTTTAATAATCACCATTCCAACTGGCATGAGATGGAATCTCATTGTGGTTTTGATTTGCATTTCTCTAATGACCGGTGATGATGAGCTTTTATTCATATATTTTTGGCTGCATAAAAGTCTTCTTTTGAGAGCTGTCTGGTAAAATCCTTTGTCCACTTTTTGATAGGGTTGTTGTTTGTTTTTGCTTGTACATTTGTTTAAGTTTTTGTGGATTCTGGATATTAGCCCTTCATCAGATGGATAGACTGCAAAAATTTTCTCCCATTCTCTAGGTTGCCTGTTCACTATGATGATAGTTTATTTTGCTGTGCAGAAGCTCTTTAGTTTAATTAAATCGCACTGTGAATTTTGGCTTTTGTTGCCATTGCTCTTCGTGTTTGAGTCATGAAGTCTATGCCCATGCCTATGTTTTGAATAGCATTGCCTAGGTTTTCCTTTAGGATTTTTATGATTTGGGGTCTTTTGTTTAAGGCTTTAATCCATTTTTAGTTAATTTTTGTATAAGGTGTAAGGGAGGGATCCAGTTTCAGCTTTCTGCATATGGCTAGCCAGTTTTCCCAACACCATTTTATTAAATAGGGAATCCTTCCCCATTGCTTGTTCTTGTGAAGTTTATCAAAGATCAGATGGTTGGAGATGTGTGGTGTTATTTCTGAGGCCTCTGTTCTTTTTCATTGGTCTATATATCTGTTTTGGTACCAGTACCATGCTGTTTCTGTCACTGTAGCCTTCTAGTATAGTTTGAAGTCAGGTAGCATGATGCCTCCAGCTTTGTTCTTTTTGCTTAGGATTGTCTTGGTTATGCGGACTCTTTTTGGTTCCATATGAAATTTAAAGTACTTTTTTCCAACTCTGTGAAGAAAGTCAATGGTAGCTTGATGGGAATAGCATTGAATCTATGAATTACTTTGGGGAGTATAGCCATATTCACAATATTGATTCTCCCTATCCATGAGCATGGAATGTTTTTCCATTTGTTTGTGTCCTCTCTTATTTCCTTGAACAGTGTTTTGTAGTTCTCCTTGAAGAGGAGGGTTTTTCGTGTCTTTATCTCCTTTAGTTCTGCTCTGATCTTAGTTATTCCTTGTCTTCTGCTAGTTTTTGAATTTGTTTGCTCTTGCTTCTCTAGTTTTTTTTATTGTGATGTTAGGTTGTCGATTTTAGATCTTTCCTGCTTTCTCTTGTGGGCATTTAGTGCTATAAATTTCCTTCTACACACTGCTTTAAATGTGTCTCAGAGATTCTGACTCATTGTGTCTTTGTTCTAATTAGTTTCAAAAAAAGTCTTTATTTCTGCCTTAATTTCATTATTCCTCAAGTAATCATTCAGGAGCAGGTTGTTCAGTTTCCAGGTAGTTGAGCGGTTTTGAGTGAGTTTCTTAATCCTGAGTTCTAATTTGATTGCACTGTGGTCTGAGAGACTATTTGCTATGATTTCCATTCTTTTGCAATTGGTGAGGAGTGTTTTACTTCCAATTATGTGGTCAATTATAGAATAAGTGGGATGTCATTCTGAGAAGAATGTATATTCTGTTTATTTGGGGCGGAGAGTTCTGTAGATGCCTATTAGGTCTTCTTGGTCCAGAGCTGAGTTCAAGTTCTGGGTATTCTTGTTAATTTTCTCTCTCATTGATCTGTCTAATATTGACAGTGGGGTGTTTAAGTCTCCCACTATTATTGTATGTTGTATGTCTCCTTGTATGTCTCTAAAAACTTGGTTTATGAATCTAGGTGCTCCCGTATTGGGTGAATATGTATTTAGGAGAGATAGCTCTTCTTGTTGCATTGATCCGTTTACCATTATGTAATGCCCCCCTTCTTTGTTTCTTTTGATTTTTGTTGGTTTAAAGTCTGTTTTATCAGAGACTTGGATTGCAACCCCTGCTTTTTCTTTTCTTCTTTCCATTTGCTTGGTAAATATTCCTCGAACCCTTTATTTTGAGCCTATGTGTGTCTTTGCATGTGAGGTGGGCCTCCTGAATACAGCACACAAAAATGTCTTGATTCTTTATCCAATTTGCTGGTCTCTCTCTTTTAATTGGGGGCATTTAGGCCATTTACATTTAAAGTTAATGTTGTTATGTGTGAATTTGATCCTGTCATTATGATGCTAGCTGGTTATTTTGCCCATTAGTTGATGCAGTTTCTTCATAGTGTCATTGGTCTTTACATTTTGGTATGTTTTGCAGTGGCTGGTACTGGTTTTTCCTTTCCATATTTAGTGCTTCCTTCAGGAGCTCTTGTAAGGCAGGCCTGGTGGTGACAAAATCTCTCAGCGTTTGCTTGTCTGTAAAGGATTTTATTTCTCCTTCACTTATGAAGCTTAGTTTGGCTGGATATGAAATTCTGGGTTGAAAATTCTTTTCTTTAAGAATGTTGAATATTGGCCCCACTCTCTTCTGGCTTGTAGGGTTTCTGCAGAGAGATCCACTGTTAGTCTGATGGGCTTCCTTTGTGGGTAACCCACCTTTCTCTCTGGCTGCCCTTAACATTTTTCCTTCCTTTCAACCTTGGTGAATCTGACAATTATGTGTCTTGGGATTGCTCTTCTCGAGAAGTATCTTTGTGGTGTTCTTATATTTCCTGAATTTGAATTATTGGCCTGTCTTGCTAGGCTGAGGAAGTTCTCCTGGATAATATCCTGAAGAATGTTTTCCAAGTTGGTTCCATTCTCCCTGTCACTTTCAGGTAACACCAATCAAACATAGGTTTGATCTTTTCACATAGTCCCATATTTCTTGGAGGCTTTGTTCATTCCTTGTCATTCTTTTTTCTCTAATCTTGTCTTCATGCTTTATTTCATTAAGTTGATCTTCAATCTCTGACATCCTTTCTTCTGCTTGATCGATTCAGCTATTGATACTTGTGTATGCTTCAGGAAGTTCTCATGCTGTGTTTTTCAGCTCCATCAGGTCATCTATGTTCTTCTCTAAACTGGTTATTCTAGTTAACAATTCCTCTAACCCTTTTCCAAGGTTCTTAGCTTCCTTGCATTGGGTTAGAACATGCTCCTTTAGCTCAGAGGAGTTTGTTATTACCCACCTTCTGAAGCCTACTTCTGTCAATTCATCAAACTCATTCTCTGTCCAGTTTTGTTCCTTGCTGGTGAGGAGTTGTGATCCTTTGGAGGAGAAGAGGTTCTGGTTTTGGAATTTTCAGCCTTTTTGCTGGTTTTCCTCATCTTTGGATTTATCTACCTTTGGTCTTTGATGTTGGTGACCTTAGGATGGGGTCTTTGAGTGGATGTCCTTTTTTGATGTTGATGCTATTCCTTTCTGTTTGTTAGTTTTCCTTCTAACAGTCAGGCCCCTCTGCTGCAGGTCTGCTGGAGTTTGCTGGAGGTCCACTCCAGACCCTGTTTGCCTGGGTATCACCAGAGGCTGCAGAACAGCAAAGATTGCTGCCTGTTCCTTCCTCTGGAAGCTTCATCCCAGAGGGGCACCTGCCAGATGCCAGCCAGAGCTCTCCTGTATGAGGTGTCTGTCACCCCTGCTGGGAGGTGTCTCCCAGTCAGGGCACGGGGTCAGGGACCCACTTGAGGAGCAGTCTGTCCCTTAGCAGAGCTCAAGAGCTGTGCTGGGAGATCCTGCTGCTCTCTTCAGAGCCAGCAGGCAGGAACTTAAGTCTGCTGAAGCTGCCCACAGCTGCCCCTTCCCCCAGGTGCTCTGTCCCAGGGAGATGGGGTTTTATCTATAAGTTCCTGACTGGGGCTGCTGCCTTTCTTTCAGAGATGCCCTGCCCAGAGAGGAGGAATCTAGAGGCAGTCTGGCTACAGTGGCTTTGCGAGCTGCAGTGGGCTCTGCCCAGTTGAACTTCCTGGCTTTGTTTACACTGTGAGGGAAAACCGCCTACTCAAGCCTCAGTAATGGTGGATGCCCCTCCCCACCAAGCTCAGTCCCAGGTCAACTTCAGACTGCTGTGCTGGCAGTGAGAATTTCAAGCCAGTGGATCTTAGCTTGCTGGGCTCTGTGGGGTGGGATCTGCTGAGCTGACCACTTGGCTCCCTGGCTTCAGCCCCTTTCCAGGGAGTGAATGGTTCTGTCTCACTGGCATTCCAGGTGCCACTGGGGTATGAAAAACAACAACAACAACAACACAAAAAAAAACTCCTGCAGCTAGCTCAGTTTTGTGCTTGAAACCCAGGGCCCTGGTGGTGTAGGCACCAGAGGGAATCTCCTGGTCTGCATGGTTGCAAAGACCATGGGAAAAGCATAGTATCTGGGCCAGGTGCCATTCCTCACAGCACAGTCCTCATGGCTTCCCTTGGCTGGAGGAGTTCCTGACCCCTTGCTTCCTGGGTGAGGCAATGCCCCACCCTGCTTCAGCTCACCCTCCATGGGCTGCACCACTGTCTAACCAGTCCCAGTGAGATGAACTGGGTACCTCAGTTGGAAATGCAGAAATCACCTGCCTTCTGTGTTGATCTTACTGGGAGCTGCAAACTGGAGCTATTCCTATTCGACCATCTTGCCAGAGACTGTTCTTTTTTTTTCTTTTAATACTACTCATTCTGACTGTTGTGAGATGGTATCTAATTGTGGTTTTATTTTCAGGTCTCTGATGATTAGTAATGTAAGGAATTTTTTCATGTTTTTTGGCCACTTAATGTCTTCTTTATTTTTATTTATGTATTTGAGACAAAAATGTCACCAACACTGTAGTGCAATGATGTGACCTCAGCTCACTGCATTCTCTGTCACCAGGTTTAAATAATTCTCATTCCTTAGCCTCCTGAGTAGCTGGGATTACAGGCATGTGCCACCATGCCAAGCTGATTTTTTTTTTTTTTTGTATTCTTAGTAGAGATGGAGTTTTGCCATGTTACCCAGGCTTCTCTCAAACTCCTGTCCTCAAATGATCTGCCAACCACACCTCCCAAAGTTCTGCAATTACAAGCGTGAGCCACCACGCCCAGCCAGAAATGTCTTTTATAAAGAAGTGTCTGTTTGGAACATATCTCAAAATAGTAAGAGCTACTTATGACAAGACCATAGCCAATATCATACTGAAAGAGGAAAAGCTGGAAGCATTCCCTTGGAAAACTGGCACAAGACAAGGATGTCCTCTCATCACTCTATTCAACATAGTATAAGAAGTTCCATCCAGGGCAATCAGGCAAGAGACAGAAATAAAGTGTATTTAAATAGGTAAATAGGTAGACAGAAAGTAAATTTTCTGTTTGTGGATGACATGATTGCACATTTGGAAAACCCCATCGCCTCAGAACAAAACTCCTTAAGCTGCTAAACATCTTCAGCAAAGTCTCAGGATACAAAATCACTGCAAAAATCACAAGCATTCTTATACACCAACAATAGACAAGCAGAGAGCCAAATCATGAGTGAACTCCCATTCACAATTGCTACAAAGAGAATAAAATACCTAGGAATATAACTTAAAAGGGATCTGGACTTCTTCAAGGAGAACTACAAACCACTGTCCAAGGAAATAAGAAGACAAAAACAAATGGATAAAAATCCATGCTCATGGATAGGAAGAAAAATATTGTGAAAATGGCCATACTCAGAGTAATTTATAGTTTAAATGCTGTTCCCATCAAGCTACCATTGACTTTCTTTGCAGAACTAGAAAAAATTACTTCAAATTTCATATGGAACCAAAAGAGCCCGTATAGCCAAAACAATCCCAAGCAAAAGAACAAAGCTGGAGGCAACTTGCTACCTGACTTCAAATTATACTACAAGGCTACAGTAACCAAAGGCAACATGGTACTATTACAAAAAATAGATATATTGACCAATGGAACAGAACAGAGACCTCAGAAATAACACCACACATCTATAATCATCTGATCTTCCACAAACCTGACCAAAGAAGCAATGGGAAAAGGATTCCCTACTTAATAAATAAATGGTGCTGGGTAAACTGACTAGCCATATGCAGAAAACTGAAACTGGACTCCAGACCCTGTTTGCCTGGGTATCACCAGGGAAGGTACAGAACAGAAAAGATTGCTGCCTTTTCCTTCCTCTGGAAGTTTTATTCCGGAGGGGCACCTGCCAGATGCCAATCAGAGTTCTCCTCTATGAGGTGTTTGTCCACTCCTGCTGGGAGGCATCTCCCAGCCAGGATACACGAGGTCAGGGACCCTCTTGAGGAGGTGGTCTGTCCCTTATTGGAACTTCAAGACTGTGCTGGAAGATTTACTGCAGTCTTCAGAGCCGTCAGGCAGGAACACTTAAGTCTGCTGAAACTGTGCCCACAGCTGCCCCTTTTCTCAGGTGCTCTGTCTCAGGGATGTGGGGGTTTTATCTACAAGTTCCTGACTGGGGCTGGTGCTTTTTTTTCAGAGATGCCCTGCCCAGAGAGGAGCAATCTAGAGAGGCAGTCTGGCTGCAATGGCCTTGTTTAGCTGTTGTGGGCTCTGCCCATTTCAAACTTCCTGGCATCTGTGTTTACGCTGTGAGGGTAAAACCGCCTATTCAAGCCTCAGCGATGGCAGATGGCCCTCCCCTACCAAGCTCCAGCATCTCAGGTCGACCTCAGACTGCTGTACTAGCATCAAGGATTTCAAGCCTGTGGATCTCAGCTTGTTGGACTCTGTGGAGGTGGGACCTGCTGAGCCAGACCACTTGGCTCCCTGGCTTCAACCCCCTTTCCAGGTGAGTGAAAGGTTCTGTCTCACTGGTGTTCCAGGTGCCACTGGGGTATGAAGAAACAACAACAACAACAACAAAAAAAAAAAAACTCCTGCAGCTAGCTCAGTTTTGTGCTTGAAACCCAGGGCTTTTGTGGCATAGGCACCAGAGGGAATCTTCTGGTCTGCTGGTTGCAAAAAAACATGGGAAAAAATGCAGTAGCTTCGCTGGAGTGCACCGTTCCTCCCAGTACAGCCTCTCATGGTATCCCTTTGCAGGGCGAGTTAGATCCCCTGGCTCCTTACACTTCCTAGGTGAGGCAACACCTCACCCTGCTCACCCTCCATGAGCCGCACCCATTGTCCAACCAGTCCCTATGAGATGAACCGGGAACCACAGTTGGAGATGCGGAAATCACCTGCCTTCTGTGTTGATCTTACTGGGAGCTGCAAACTGGAGCTATTCCTATTCGACCATCTTGCCAGAGACTGTTCTTTTTTTTTTTTTTCTTTTTAATACTACTCATTCTGACTGTTGTGAGATGGTATCTAATTGTGGTTTTATTTTCAGGTCTCTGATGATTAGTAATGTAAGGAATTTTTTCATGTTTTTTGGCCACTTAATGTCTTCTTTATTTTTATTTATGTATTTGAGACAAAAATGTCACCAACACTGTAGTGCAATGATGTGACCTCAGCTCACTGCATTCTCTGTCACCAGGTTTAAATAATTCTCATTCCTTAGCCTCCTGAGTAGCTGGGATTACAGGCATGTGCCACCATGCCAAGCTGATTTTTTTTTTGTATTCTTAGTAGAGATGGAGTTTTGCCATGTTACCCAGGCTTCTCTCAAACTCCTGTCCTCAAATGATCTGCCAACCTACACCTCCCAAAGTTCTGCAATTACAAGCGTGAGCCACCACGCCCAGCCAGAAATGTCTTTTATAAAGAAGTGTCTGTTTGGAACATATCTCAAAATAGTAAGAGCTACTTATGACAAGACCATAGCCAATATCATACTGAAAGAGGAAAAGCTGGAAGCATTCCCTTGGAAAACTGGCACAAGACAAGGATGTCCTCTCTCATCACTCCTATTCAACATAGTATAAGAAGTTCCATCCAGGGCAATCAGGCAAGAGACAGAAATAAAGTGTATTTAAATAGGTAAATAGGTAGACAGAAAGTAAATTTTCTGTTTGTGGATGACATGATTGCACATTTGGAAAACCCCATCGTCTCAGAACAAAAACTCCTTAAGCTGCTAAACATCTTCAGCAAAGTCTCAGGATACAAAATCACTGCAAAAATCACAAGCATTCTTATACACCAACAATAGACAAGCAGAGAGCCAAATCATGAGTGAACTCCCATTCACAATTGCTACAAAGAGAATAAAATACCTAGGAATATAACTTAAAAGGGATCTGGACTTCTTCAAGGAGAACTACAAACCACTGTCCAAGGAAATAAGAGAAGACAAAAACAAATGGATAAAAAAATCCATGCTCATGGATAGGAAGAAAAAATATTGTGAAAATGGCCATACCACTCAGAGTAATTTATAGTTTAAATGCTGTTCCCATCAAGCTACCATTGACTTTCTTTGCAGAACTAGAAAAAATTACTTCAAATTTCATATGGAACCAAAAAAGAGCCCGTATAGCCAAAACAATCCCAAGCAAAAAGAACAAAGCTGGAGGCAACTTGCTACCTGACTTCAAATTATACTACAAGGCTACAGTAACCAAGGCAACATGGTACTATTACAAAAATAGATATATTGACCAATGGAACAGAACAGAGACCTCAGAAATAACACCACACATCTATAATCATCTGATCTTCCACAAACCTGACCAAAAGAAGCAATGGGAAAAGGATTCCCTACTTAATACATGGTGCTGGGTAAACTGACTAGCCATATGCAGAAAACTGAAACTGGACTCTTTCCTTACACTTTATGCAAAAATTAATTCAAGATGGATTAAATACTTAAATGTAAAACCTAAAATCATAAAAACCCTAGAAGAAAACCTAGAAAATACCATTCAGGACATAGGTATGTGCAAAGACTTCTTAAATAAAACACCAAAAGCAATTGCAACTAAAGCCAAAATTGACCAAGGGGATCTAATCATACTAAAGAGCTTCCGATCAGCAAAATAAACTACCATTAGAGTGAACAGGCAACTTACAGAATGGGAGAAAATTTTTGCAATCTACCCATGTAATAAAAAGTCTAATATTCAGAATCTACAAGGAACTTAATCAAATTTATAAGAAAAAGACATCAAAATGTGGGTGAATGACATGAACAGACACTTCTGAAAAGAAGGCATTTATGCAGCCAACAAACATACAAAAAATAAAGCTCATTATCACTGTTCCTTAGAGAAATGCAGATCAAAGCCACAGTGAGATACCATCTCATGCCCATCAGAATGGCAATTATTAAAAAGTCAAAAATCAACAGATGCTGTTGAGGCTGTGGAGAAATAGGAACACTTTTACACTGTTGGTGGAAGTGTAAGTTATTTCAACCATTGTGGAAGACAGTGTGGTGATTCCTCAAGGATATAGAAGCAGAAATAGTATTTGATCCAGCAATCCCATTACTCGGTATATACCCAAAGGAATATAAATCATTCTACACATGCACACATATGTTTATTGCAGCAGTATTTCCAATAGCGAAGACTTGGAACCAACCCAAATGCCCATAGACGATGGACTGGATAAAGAAAATGTGACACATATACACCATGGAGTACTATGCAGCCATAAAGAAGAATGAGTTCATGCCTTTTGCAGGGTCATGGATGAAGCTGGAAGGTATCATTCTCAGCAAACTAATACAGGAAAAGAAAACCAAACACCACATGTTCTCACTCATAAGTGGGAGTTGAACAATGAGAACACATGGACACAGGGAGGGGAACATCACACTCTCCTGTCAGGGGGTGGGAGACAAGGGGAGGGACAGCATTAGGACAATTACCTAATGCATGCAGGGCTTAAACTCTGGATGATGGGTTGATAGGTGCAGGGAACGCCAAGGCACATGTACACTTATGTAGTAAACTTGCACGTTCTGTACATGTATCCCAGTACTTAAAGTAAAATAATAATTTTTTAAAAGATTTAAATGAGATAGTGTGCATAAAAAAATTCCTTGTACTCCAAACATTTTAGTAATTTTCACTGCCGTTACTATTTGATTAATATGGCCTTGCACTATTATATATTTAGTCCTACATTTTAAAGCCTATATTGCTATCATGCATAACATTTTTAAAGTTAAAAAAAGTCATAATGTGCTCTTTAGGTCTATGAAAAAGCATACTAAGCAATATGGATCTTGTTTAGGACCTGATTCAAAATGATACCAATTGATGGAACTAGAGGCCATTATCCTCAGTGAATTAACTCAGAAACAAACAGTCAAATACTGCATGTTCTCACTTATAAGTGGGGGCTAAACATTACCAGTTGGATACAGTGTTCAGTATTGACATGATGGGTACACTAAAAGCCCAGACTTCATCACGATAGAATATATGCATGTAAGGAACTTGCACTTGTATGCTGTTAACATATTTTAAATGTTAATTAATTAATTAATTTTTAAAATGATACCAACTGTAAACAGATATTTATGAGATAATCAGAGAAATGTAGGTTCTAAATGGATAGTTGGTGATATTAAGGAATGATTAACTTGAGAGGAATAATAATGTCAAAAGTAGTCCTTATTTTTCACAGAAAGGAATATCTGAATTTTAACAGATAAAATAATATGCCGTCTGATGTCCACTTCAGTATCTATGGTGGGAGAGGAGCATAGAAATATTGTTGGAACAAAATTGGCTGTATGCTGGTAATTTTTGAAATTGGGTTATTAGTTCTTTATACTATTCTCTGTAGTGTTTTAATTTGAATTTTTTCATAATGGATGATAATAAAAAAGATCACCTAATAAAGTTTACAGAGAACCTGAGAAAAAAAGAAGTGTCTGTTCATCTTCATTGCCTACTTTTAAAAAAAGGTATTTGCTTTTTCTTTCTGATTTAAGTTCCTTATAGATTCTGGATATTAGTCTTTTGTCAGATGCATAGTTTGCAAATATTTTCTCTTAATCTGTAGGGTTTTTGTTTACTACCTTAGTTGTTTCTTTTGCTGAGCAGAAGCTCTTCAGTTTAATAAAGTCCCATTTGTATATTTTTGATTTAGCTGCATTTGCTTTTGTTGTCTTCATTGTAAATTCATCATTTAGACCAATGTCTAGAAGAGTGTTTCCTACATTTTATTCTAGAATTTTTATAGATTGAGGACTTACATTTAAGTCTTTAATTCATCTTTAGTTAATTCTTGTATATTGTGAGAGGGAAAGATTGGGTTTCATTCTTATGCATTTGGTTAGCCAGTTTTCCCAGCACCGTTTATTGAATAGGGTCTTCTTTCCCCATTGTTTACTTTAGCCAACTTTGTCAAAGATCAGTTGGTTGTAGGTGTCTGACTTTATTTCAGAGTTATCTATTCTCTTCCATTGATGTCTATCTCTCTCTCTATATATATATATATATGTAATATATATAGTATTTTTTTTTACTGTACCCTTGTAGTACAGTTTGAAGTTGAGTACATTTTGAAGTTGATACCTCTGGCATTATTCTTTTTTGCTTATGATTGCCTAGGCTACTCAGTCTTGTTTTTGCTTCTGTATTAATTTTAGATTTCTTTTTGTGAATAATAATTTTCATAATTTGATAGGACCGATATTGAATTTCTAGCTTGCTTTGTGTAGTATGAACATTTTAATGATATTGATTCTTCCAATCCATAAGCATGACATGCTTTTCCATTTCTTTATATCACCTGTGATTTCTTTCAACTGTGTTTTATAGTTTTTCCTATACAGATGTTTAACCTCTTTGGTTAGATGCATTCCTAGGTATTTTACACGGAATTACCTTCTTGATATGGTAACCAGCTTGAATGTTATTTGTGCAGAAAAATGCTATGATTTTTGAATGTTAATTTATACCCAGGGGTTTGGTGAGGTCATTCATAAGATCTAGGAATGTTTGGCAAACTATTTTGGGTTTTCTAGGTATAGAATTATATTGTCAATGAAAAGAGATAATTTTACTTTCTCTTTTTTAATTTGGATGTATTTTATTACTCTGATCTGATTTTTCCATGCTTTCCTGCTGTTTTCACCCTACATACAAACCTAGAAAAAATATATCGGTTCCTGAATGATGGGATGGGGAAACTTAATCCAAATTCAAACTTGGCTTGTGATAGCGATCTCATCTCATTTTCACTTCTGCAACCAGATGATAGAAAACTACTCTAAAAGATACTCAGTAAATTTCCATATGCCCTTGAGGCAAATCTTCCAGCTCTTTCTGAAATTCACAAAATGTCTATAGTGAATGACTTTTGGTAGCCTAAGGAGTAATTTGCATCCTTGCTATCCTTAGTAATGCTATGTAACTGACACAGATGGAGGCCCAATGAGTTAGCAAAAAACAAAATAATCTCCAATGGATGCATTAGTTTTCTTTCATTTAAAGGCAAAAAAGCAATTGCATATTTCATTGAGTCATTCTGAGTGCAAACCTGGATTTCATGGCTTCTCTTTGCCAGACATTTTCATTAAGCTAGAGATGGGAAGACATTAGGCAATGCATTATGTAAAAAATCAATTTAACTTCAAAGAATAGTGCTAGGCTCTGGGCTTGGGGATGTTCTGGAGAAATCCCAACCTGCTTCTACATCTGTACTAGCTGCTACCCTCCTCACAGAGCTTATGCTCCTGTAATCTATAACCTTCTTAGTGCTTATGGAAGAAGTATTTTAATAAAGACTGACATTTTGATTGCTTGCTATGCACTTGATACTGTTTAAAGTACTTGGACTGCATTATTTCATTGAACTTTCACATCAACTTATCAGGAAGGTGCTATTTATTATCTTCATTTGAAAGATGAGCAAATGAATACTCAGAGTAATAAAGAGATCTTTCAAAGAAAGTAAATATGAGAATTAGACAAATATCAGGCCAGTTCCAGAGTCTATTCATTCATTCAATATTCATTCCAAGATTTCTTATACTCAATTCTTTTGTTAACCTTTATGTTTTTGCACATGCCATTTCCTCTACCTAGAGTGTGCATTTCTATATAGAAAGCTCCTGTTTGCTTTTCAAATCCCAGTCTCATCATTTTATCTTTTGTGAAACCTTCGATACCTCTCCCATGCAGAAATTGTTCGTCTCCACTCTGTGCTTATGCTGATTATCTGTATGCATTATAGTTTGGCAGTTCACATACTTGATTTGGTTATTGGATAGGCTAGGAGAACCTGGAAGAGAGAAACTTAGCAGAGGTGCTTAGGAAATGACTCTTTAATAAATAAATAAATAAATAAATAAAGCAAAGATAGACTTATCCTTAACCCAATATTCTACTAAAATCATACAGGAAAATATGGATCTTGTCCTTTTTGAGAAAAGGAGGTGTATTAGTCTCTTCTCACATGGCTAATAAAGACATGCCTAAGACTTGGTAATTTATAAAGGGTAGAGGTGTAATTGACTCACAGTTCTACATGGTTGGGGAGGCTTCACAATCATGGTGGAAGGCTAATGAGGTGCAAAGTAACATCTTACATGGCAGCAGGCAAGACAGAATGTGAAGGGGAACTGCCATTTATATAACCATTAGAACTACTGAGACTTATTCACTGTCATGAGAACAGCATGGGAAAAACCCACCCCCATGATTTAAATTTTGCCTCCATATTTCAATCCCACTCGATTCCTCCCGTGACACATGAGGATTATTACAATTCAAGGTGAGATTTGGGTAAGATGCAAGTTACCCACATTATTAATAAAAATAAAGAAATTATTATAAGCCCAGAGAATATTATACACAATTTTATGTCCATAAAGTCAACAACTTACACAAGATGAACCAATTCATTGAAAAACACAAGTTAGCAAAGCTCATGTAACCATGATTGGGTAATGCGAACAGTCCTAATTCATTACAAAATGGATAAAACTTTCCAAGAAAGAAAACTCCAATTCAGTTGAATTTTATGGTTAATAAGCCATATATACTTAGGCAAAAATTAAGTTAAAAGATACTGATTTACACAGTCTCTTCCAGAAAACTGAAGAACATTTTTCATCTCATTTAATGAGGCTGGTGTTACTTTGACACTAAAGCTAACAAAGACATTACAAGAAAAAAAAAAAAGAAAACTGTAGACCAATATTTCTTATAAACAAGTTGTAAATAAAATCTAGCCACATGTAAAAATCGTAATACATCACCACCAAGTATGGCTTATCCAAGGACTGGAAGACCTATTTGAAAATAAACCAATATATTTTACTAATCATTAAATTAGTAACAAATACTATTATCTCAAGGAGATACAGAAAAAGCATTGGAAAAAATCAGCATATATTTATAATAGAAATTCTAAACAAACTAGGAATAGAAGGAAACTTCAGTGTTCTATTAAAGCATATCTAAAAGAACTTATAACTAAGATTCCACTTAATGGCAAAAGATAGAAAGCTTTTTCCCTTAAATTAAAAAAAAAAAATGCAAAGATCTCCAATCTCCCCAACTCTATTTATTATTGTACTGGAGGTCCTAGCCAGAGCCATAAAACAAGAAATGAAACAAAAAGAAAAGGATGGGAATTAAAGAAACATTACCTCTATTTGCAGTCATCATGGTCATCTATAACCTCTTTAAGGAATTTACAAAAAGTTCCTGAAATTGAAAACTTAGTTTAGAGTGGAGGCAGAGCAAGATGGCAGAATAGAGTCCTTCACAGCTTGTCCTCCCCCAAAAAATATCCAATTCAACAATTATCTACTCAAAAAATTACCTACCTAAGCAACAAAAATCAGGTGAATAATCATAGTACACTGTTTTAACTTAATTTCGCTGAAAGAGGCACTAAAGAGGGTAGAAAAGGTAACCTTAAATTGCCAATGACACCCAGCTCTCATTCCCTGGCAGCAGCTGTTTGGAATGTAGTGAGAATGTGAGCATTTGTGGGAGGAAAGTGCAGTGATTGTGACACTTTGCACTGAGATTCACTGCTGCCCTCTCAAAGGGGAAAGAAATGATAAACAGAACTCAGGCAATGCTGGAGGGAGGATTTAGACTTGCCCTAGCCAGAAGAGAATTGCCTAACCCAGCAGTCGCAAGTTGAATTTTGGCAAGCCGCACTACCATAGGATATTTTGTCCCCAAATAAGCTTGAAAGGCAGTCTAGGTCACAAGGACTGCAACTCCCAGGCAAGTTCTGGTATTGTGCTGGGCTTGAAGCCATTGCACTTGGTGGGCATGCAACCTAGTGAGACAAAAGCCAGGGTGGCTAAGAAAGTGATTGCAAAACTGTTTTTCAAATCCCAGGCGGGACAGTTTGCAGCAACAAAATTGACTCATTTCTTTTGTTTGAGAAAGAAGAGAAAAGAATAAAGAGAGCCTGTTCTTGCAACTTGGATACCAGCTCAGCCACAGTAAAATGGGGCACCTGGCGTAGTCATGAGGGCCCCATTCCAGGCCCTACCGCTCAGATGACATTTCTAGACACATCCAGTGTCTAGAAGAGAACTCACTGCCTTGAAGGGAAGGATTCAGTTATGACAAGCTATATCACCTACTGACTAAAAAGCCCCGAATAACCAGCAACAATACACAGGTAGCATGCCATGGGTCTTGAGTGAAACTCTGAGATATGTTGACTTCCAGTGAAACCCAGTACATTCCCACTTGTGGAGGCTACAGTCAGAGATACCTTCAGTTTGAGAAAAGCAGAGGGAAATGTAAAGAGGACTTCGTCTTGCACCTTAGATACCAGCTTGACCACAGAAAGGTAAAGCAACAAGTGAACTCTTGGGGTCCCTAATTCCAGGTGTTGGGTCTTAAATGGCATTTCTGGACTATTCTGTTCAGAGTAGAGTCCAATACCTTGAAGTTTGACTCACAGTCCTGGCAGCACTCACCACAAGCTGACTGAAGAAACTTTGGCCCTTAAGTAAACATTGGCAGTAGCCTGGCAGTACTCCCTGTGGGCCTGTGGTGATAGTGGCAAAAAGGGGAAGTCCTTCTAGCAGTTGAAAAGAAAAGAAAGAGTAAAAATCCATGTACCTTGCACCAGGATAGCTGCAGTAAAACAGAGCATAAGTCAATTGTTAAGGCTACTGACCCCATTTCCTGACTCCCAGATGCCATTTGTGGATCCACCTGGGACCTGGGAGAACTTGCTGCCATGAAGGGAAGAACATTAGCCTGGCTACATTTACTACTTGCTGATTGATCATAGATCCCTAGTGCCATGAGTAAATGTAGGCATTGAATACAGAGGGTCTTGAGTGAGACCCAGGGCTCTTCTGGCTTCAGGACTGACTGAGTGCAGTTTCTGTTATTGTGACCACAGAGGTACTTGTTTTCCCTTCCTCTAGCTCCAGGAAACTCAGAAGAAAACAGAGAGACTCAGTTTTGGGGGGAAACAGTAACAGAAGAGAACAAGCATCTCTTCTTGATAATCCAAAGAGATTTTCTGTATCTTATCCAAGACCACAAAGGTGATACCTCCACAAGACTGCAGGAACCACAGCAGTAATGGGCTTATAATAAAATTTGAAGGACTTGGGTGTTGTGATCTAAGCCTAATACAGATATAGCTTCGATCACAGTTCCCATCCCTACAAATACCTGGAAAGCCTACCCACGAAGGATGAGTATAAAAATACACACACAGCAAAGTCTATGATAAATACCCAATTCTTCGAGTCCAGACACCAAAAAATATCCACCAGCATCAAGACCATCCAGGAAAATGTGACCTTACAAAATGAACTAAATAAACCACCAGGGACCAATTCTAGAGATACAGAAATATGTGACATTTTAGACAGAGAAATCAAAATAACCCTCTTGAGTAACTCAAACAAATTCAAGATAACATAGAGAAGAAATTCAGAATTCTATGAGATAAATATAACAAAAAATTGAATTAATTATATAGAATCAAACAGAAATCTTGGAGTTGAAAAATGAAATTGACATACTAAAGAATTCATAGTCTTTTAAAAGCTGAATTGGTCAAACAGATTATGGAATTAATGAGCTTGAAGACAGGCTATTTGAAAATTCACAGTCAGAGGAGACAAAACAAAAAATAATAGAAAACAATGAAGAAAACCTACAAGATCTAGAAAATGCTTCTAAAGGGTACATCTAAGAGTTACTGGTCTTGTGGAAGAGGTAGAGAGAAAGGTGGTATAGAAAATTTACTCAAAGTAATAATAACAAAGAACTTCCCCAATCTAGATAAATATATCAGTATCCAAGTATAAAAAGGTTGTAGAACACAAAGCATATTTGAAGATTATGTATGATTATATGTGATATTTAACCCAAAGTCGACTACATTAAGCCCTTTAAATAAAACTCCCAAAACTGAATGATAAAAAAAAAAATCCTAAAAGCAGCAAAAGAATAGAAACAAATTACATATAATGGAGCTCCAATACATCTGGAACCAAATTCTCAGTGGAAACCCTACAGGTCAGTAATGAGTGGCAAAACATATTTAAAGTGTTGAAGGAAACAATATTTTACCCTAGAAGAGTATATTTCATAAAAATATTATTCAAGCATGAAGAAGAAATAATATCCCAGAAAAACAAAAGCCAAGGGATTTCATCAACACCAGACTTGCCCCACAGTAAATGCTAAAGGGAGTTCTTCAGTCAGGAAGAGCTGGGATGTTAATGAGCAAGAAGAAATCATCTGAAGGTACAAAACTCAAGGGTAATAGTAACTACACAGAAAATTACAGAATATTATAAAACTGTATTTGTGGTGTGTAAACTAAACTTAAGTAGAAATACCAAAAGAGCAACCAACCAAAATAATAACTATAACAACTTTTCCAAACATAGTACAGTAACATAAATAGAAATGAGAACAACAAAAGGGGACAGATAAAGTTAAAGTGTTGAGTTTTATTAGTTTTGTTTGTTTGTTTTTGATGCAATCATTTTAAGTTGTCATCAGTTTAAAATAATGAGTTGTAAGAGAGTATTTACAAGCCTCATGGTAACCACAAATCGAAAAACATACAACGTATACAAAAATATAAGACAATCAATTAAACGTATCTCCCAAGGAATCAGCTTCTTTAAATAAAATACAAAAGGAAAAACAAAAGAAGAGGAGACCAAATGTGATTTCAAGACAAAAACTATAAGAGACAAAGAAGGTCACTATATAATGATAAAGGGTTAAATTTAGTAAGAGGGCTATATTAGTTAAGTGTTCTCTTAGAAGGACTAATAGGAGAAATTATATCTATATAAATATATGTGTTGGTGTCTGCTGCAGGCAAATTGGGCACTCAGCAGTGGCTGTAGCCAGGTCAGCCTTGGTGAGTGGAAGTCCATGTTGCTGAGCCCATGTGTAACCTCCATCCCTGCCACCATGGCCACTTTGTTCATGGGCCCATTGGGTGATGACAGGGTGGCTGGGGAAAGAGGCTGAGTGGTGTCCACAGAACGGTCATCCTATCCACTTGATTATTAAAATCCTCCTCTGCTGAGGTCACCCATTGGTGAGCACTCACATGGGATACAAATATCTTCACAGTTTTGACCACTCAGAGGTCCATCCACATACCTCTTCCCCAAATTTCTTTGTCACCAATTTTCCAATCATGCTTCTTCCAAGTCCCTGACCATCCAGCCAAACCATTGGCTACAGCCCATGAATCAGTATATAATCACATCTGGCCATTTCTCCTTCCATGCAAAGTGCACAACCAGGTGCACTGCTCAAAGTTCTGCCCACTGGGAAGATTTCCTTCACCACTGTCCTTCAGGGATGTCCTAGAAAGGGCTGTAGTGCTGCAGCTGTCCACTTTCAGGTGGTGCCTGCATATCATGCAGAACCATCTGTGAACCAGGCCTAGTCTTCTCTTCCTCTGTCAACTGAGTTGAAAAATGAAATTGACATACTAAAGAATTCATAGTCTTTTAAAAGCTGAATTGGTCAAACAGATTATGGAATTAATGAGCTTGAAGACAGGCTATTTGAAAATTCACAGTCAGAGGAGACAAAACAAAAATAATAGAAAACAATGAAGAAAACCTACAAGATCTAGAAAATGCTTCTAAAGGGTACATCTAAGAGTTACTGGTCTTGTGGAAGAGGTAGAGAGAAAGGTGGTATAGAAAATTTACTCAAAGTAATAATAACAAAGAACTTCCCCAATCTAGATAAATATATCAGTATCCAAGTATAAAAAGGTTGTAGAACACAAAGCATATTTGAAGATTATGTATGATTATATGTGATATTTAACCCAAAGTCGACTACATTAAGCCCTTTAAATAAAACTCCCAAAACTGAATGATAAAAAAAAAAATCCTAAAAGCAGCAAAAGAATAGAAACAAATTACATATAATGGAGCTCCAATACATCTGGAACCAAATTCTCAGTGGAAACCCTACAGGTCAGTAATGAGTGGCAAAACATATTTAAAGTGTTGAAGGAAACAATATTTTACCCTAGAAGAGTATATTTCATAAAAATATTATTCAAGCATGAAGAAGAAATAATATCCCAGAAAAACAAAAGCCAAGGGATTTCATCAACACCAGACTTGCCCCACAGTAAATGCTAAAGGGAGTTCTTCAGTCAGGAAGAGCTGGGATGTTAATGAGCAAGAAGAAATCATCTGAAGGTACAAAACTCAAGGGTAATAGTAACTACACAGAAAATTACAGAATATTATAAAACTGTATTTGTGGTGTGTAAACTAAACTTAAGTAGAAATACCAAAAGAGCAACCAACCAAAATAATAACTATAACAACTTTTCCAAACATAGTACAGTAACATAAATAGAAATGAGAACAACAAAAAGGGGGACAGATAAAGTTAAAGTGTTGAGTTTTTATTAGTTTTTGTTTGTTTGTTTTTGATGCAATCATTTTTAAGTTGTCATCAGTTTAAAATAATGAGTTGTAAGAGAGTATTTACAAGCCTCATGGTAACCACAAATCGAAAAACATACAACGTATACAAAAATATAAGACAATCAATTAAACGTATCTCCCAAGGAATCAGCTTCTTTAAATAAAATACAAAAAGGAAAAAACAAAAGAAGAGGAGACCAAATGTGATTTCAAGACAAAAACTATAAGAGACAAAGAAGGTCACTATATAATGATAAAGGGTTAAATTTAGTAAGAGGGCTATATTAGTTAAGTGTTCTCTTAGAAGGACTAATAGGAGAAATTATATCTATATAAATATATGTGTTGGTGTCTGCTGCAGGCAAATTGGGCACTCAGCAGTGGCTGTAGCCAGGTCAGCCTTGGTGAGTGGAAGTCCATGTTGCTGAGCCCGTGTGTAACTTCCATGCCTGCCACCATGACCAGTTTATCCATGGGCCCATTGGGTGATGACAGGTGTGGCTGGGGTAAGAGGCTGAGTGGTTTCAACAGAACGGATCAACCTATCCACTTGATTATTGAACTCCTCCATTGCTTAGGTCACCCGTTGGTGACCACTCACATGGGACATAAATATCTTCACAATTTTTGACCACTCGGAGAGGTCCAACCACATACCTCTTCCCCAGATTTCTTTGTCATCAATTTCCCAATCATGCTTCTTTCAAGTTCCTGACTATCCAGCCAAATAATTGGCTACAGCTTATGAATCAGTATATTATCACATATCTGGCCATTTCTCCTTCCATGCAAAGTGCACAACCAGGTGAATTGCTCGAAGTTCTGCCCACTGAGAATATTTCACTTCACCACTGTCCCTCAGAGATGTCCTAGAAAGGGGCTATAGTGCTGCAGCTGTCCATTTTTGGGTTGTGCCTGCATATCGCATATCATGCAGAACCATCTGTGAACCAGGACCTAGTCTTCTCTTCCTCTGTTAACTGATTATAGGGAACTTCCCATCAGGCCATTGGTGTAGACTGGGGGTGAGAAGTCAGGGTGGCAGATATAGAGACCATGGGTTTTTAAGCCATTTCCTCAGGTAACTCACCTGTGCTTTCAGGACCTGCTTGAGCCTGATCATGTATATACCACTTGCATTTGATGATGGAATGTTGCTGTGTATGACCCACTTTATGACTACATGGGTCAGAAAGCACCCAGTTCATGATAGGCAGTTCAGGTCCCATGGTGACTTGGTGACCCATAGTCAAACATACAGCTTCCACCAAAGCCCAGTAACAGACCAACAGCAGTCTCTGAAAAGGAGAATAATTATCTGCAAAAGATGGCCAGGGCTTGCTCCAAAATCCTAAGAGGACTCCACTGCAGTTCTCCTATGGGAGCCTGTCAAAGGTTCCAAACAGCTTCCCTATCTACCACTGACACATCAAGCACCATTGGATCTGTGGGGTCACATGGCCCCAGTGGCAGAGCTGCTTGCACAGCAGCCTGGACTTGTTGGAGAGCCTTCTCCTGTTCTGTATCCCACTCAAAAACTGGCAGCCTTTCAGGTTACTCAATAAATGGGCCAGAGTAACACCACCAAATGAGGAATGTGTTGTCTCCAAAATCCAAATAGGCCACTAGGTGTTGTGCCTTTTTCTTGGTTGTAGGAGGGACCAAATGTAGCAACTTATCCTTTACCTTAGAAGGAATATCTCGACAGGCCCTACGTCACTGGATCCATAGATATTCTACTGAGGTAGAAGGTCCCTAAATTTTAGTAGGATTTATTTCCCATCTTCTGGCATGCAAATGCCTCACTAATAAGTCCAGCGTGTTTGCTACTTCTTGCTCACTATATGCAGTCACCATAATCTCATCAATGTAACGAACCAGTGTGATATCTTGTAGAAGTGAAAAGTGATCACGGTCTCTCTGAATAAGATTACGACACAAAGCTGGAGAGCTAATATACTCCTGAGGTAGGACAGTAAAAAATATATTGCTGGCCTTTCCAGCTGAAGGCAAATTGCTTCTGGAACGCCTTATGGACAACAATGGAGAAAAAGGCATTTGCCAAGTCAATGACTGCATACCAGGTACCAGGAGATGTGTTAATTTGCTCAAAAAATAAAACCACATGAGGCTGAGCAGCTGCATTTGTAGGCACCACTTCATTAAGCTTCCAATAATCTGTCATTCACCAAAATCCATCTGTCTTCTGCACAGGCCAAATGGGAGAGCTGAAAAACGATGTAGTGGGAATCACCACTCCTGCATCTTTCAAGTCCTTGATGGTGGCACTAATCTTTGCAATCCTTCCAGGGATGAGATATTGTTTTTCATTTACTATTTTTCTGGGTGGAGGCAGCTCTAGTGGCTTCCATTTGTCTTTTCCCACTATAGTAGCCCTTACCCTACCAGTCAGGGAGCCAATGTGGGGTTTTGCCAGTGGCTAAGTATGTCTATGCCAATTGTGCATTCTTGCACTGGAGAATTGACCACAGGATGAGTCTGGGGATCCACTGAACCCACTGTAAGTTGGACCTGAGCTACAACTCCATTAATTACCTTACCTCCATAAGCCTCTACTTTAACTGGAAAACTAAAATGGTGTTATAGGTGCCCTGGAACCAATGTCAGCTCAAAACCAGTGTCCAGTAGTCCCCAAAATGTCTGATGATTTCCCTTTCCCCAATGCAATTACCCTGGTAAAAGGCCAGAAGTCTCCTTGGGGAAGGATGGGAGAAAGATTCACTGCATAAAGTGTCGGTAATGTAGTGGGGTCCTTCCTCAAGGGGGCCTGGCCTCCCTTTCATTCAAGGGGTTCTGGGTCTGTAAACTGGGTCAAGTCTGGAAGTTAATTGAGGGGTCATAATCCTGTTTTTATAATTCAAATTAGTCTTCTGTTCATTTGACCTAGAAGTTTTCTATTTGTATAATTTTAAGCAGGAATGTAGTAAAATTACTATCAAATTCACTTCTAGGAACACCATGATTAATTAGCCAATGCCAGAGCTCTACACAAGTCAGGCTATTCTGATTGTCACTTTGCCTGTGTTGTCCATTATGGTAGCTACACCCACCTTGCCATTGACTATTGAGTGCTGCCACTTGTTCCTTGCCACCTCAGGATCGAATTATCCTCATTATATTTAAATTTTGTAGCTGAGTGACTGCAGTTCCCACCGTTAGATCTGACATACAAAGAAGAGCAATTACAGGATTTTTCAAAGATGAAGATGCTTTCCTCACAAATCTATTTCATAAGGCACAGGTCAAGGTCAAGCATATGTCTTCTGGACCCTCCCAGCTGGGATGAGTAGGTCTAAATTGACTAATCCACTCCACCATCCCAATCTCCCTAAGTCTTTGGATCCCTTTGTCTACATTAAACTAAGGGAGATCTAGCATTTCCAGCTTGCTCACAGTGGACTGTCTTTTAATCCATATTATAGCTAACTAAGCAAATTAACTATTAGAACCTTTTCAACTCCCCAAGCTGCAACTTTAAATGCAGAGTCCCTACTTAGTGGACCCAAATCAATAAATTCAACTTTATCCAACTTCCACCATTATCCCATACTTTTAATATCCATTCCTCTACCTGTTCTCCAGATTGCTGCTTATATAAATTAGAGAACTCAAACAGTTCTTTTCAGTGTAGCACACCTCCTCATGGGTCACACTCTCAACCTCACCTCTAGGGGCACCATGATTAATTAGCCAATGCCAGAGCTCTACACAAGTCAGACTATTCTGATTGCTGCTTTGCCTCTGCTGTCCATTATGGTAGCTATGCCCACCTTGCCTTTGATGGTTGAGTGCTGCCACTTGGCCCCTGCCACCTCAGGATCCAATTATTCCCATTGTATTTAAATTTTGTAGTTGAGTGACTGTGGTTCCCACTGTTAGATCTGACACACAGAGAAGAGCAATTACAGGGCTCTTCAAAGATGCATGTGCTGCCCTCACAAATCTATTTCACAAGGCATGGGTCACAAGTATATCTTCTGGACCCTCCCAGCTGGGATGAGTAGGTCTAAAGTGACTAATCCACTCCACCATCCCAATCTCCCTAAGCCTTTGGATCCCTTCCTCTACATTAAACCAAGGGAGATCAGGCATTTCCAGCTCACTCACAGTGGGCCATCTTTTAATCCATATTTCAGCTAACCAAGCAAATAAACTATTAGAACCTTTTTAACTCCCCAAGCTGCAACATTAAATGCAGAGTCCCTACTTAGTGGGCCCAAATCAATAAATTCAGCCTGATCCAACTCTATGTTCCTTCCACCATTATCCCATACCCTTAATATCTATTCCCATGCCTGTTCTCCAGATTTCTGTTTATATAAATTAGAGAACTCAAACAGTTCTTTTCGAGTGTAGCACACCTCCTCATGGGTCACACTCTCAACCTCACCTCTAGGGGCCCACTGGGACTTTAGTCTAGTTATAGGTCTAGAAGCAAACACGGGTGTTGGGGTGGCTTCTGAGGAGAATCAACATTATCTTACTTGGCAGCTGCCTCGGGGGAGGCCACCACTGTTGCCTAAAGCAGCACAGGGATTATCTCCTCATACAAACAAGGAAAGGCTGATGGCAGCATGGTTTGGGGAGGGGATGTTGCCACTACTGGGGGTGGGAAAGCTGTTACTTCTGGTGGAAAAAATGTTCATTAGAGTTTACAAGCTCAGTGTCCCCAACTTCACTAGGGTCCTCCAAACTTCCCCATTCCAAGTTGGAGGGCTCCATTCTTTTCCAATCAATGCCCATACTTTTACAATAGACACCTGGCGAAGCTGTACATGCATCTTTCATTGCAGGTCAGGCACTTGCATAGTAAGAGCTTGTGTCTGTTTTTTCACAATTTCAGTTCTTTCTGTACAGGTGATAAAACTCACTCAGGGCAATCTTAGCAGATTTGAGGCTTAGTATCTGCTTCTGAAGCTGGGAGACAGAATCCCTCAGTTCATCATTTTCTTTTATCATTTTGTCCGCTGAACTTAGGAGCAAACAACCAGGTTCATTATGTTCCTTGATTCTCCACATATGGTCAAAGGTATAATGTATAGAGTATATACATTTCTCGAACAGTGAATCAGTTGTGTCAGACGCATTTATTTTGCATAACTCTCTAAACAGTTTCTGCTAAGGATTATCAGTGTTCTCCACACTACTAAAAATAGAGTCCTTAGCATTTTGGGGTCTAATATAATTAAGCAGCCAACTCCAGAAACCCCAAAACCAACAAAATAAATCCATACTTAATATTCTGTTCCTCTAGAACCACTCCCAGCAACAAAATCTGTATTAGTCAGGGTCCCCTATATACATATATGTTTCCATACTGATACTCTGTATTGAAAATCTGTCCAATGCTGATAGTGGGATGTTGAAATCTTCAACTATTATTGCTGAAGTGTGTGTATATGTGTGTGTGTGTGTATATATGTGTGTATATATATATTACATATATAATATATATACATATATGTGTGTGTGTATATATAAATATATGTATTTATTAAAAATCTGTATTAGTCAGGGTTCTATACATATATACTATATATCTATTATATATTATATATATATATATATAAACTTGCATCTTCACAAAGTCCCTCAGCTTGTCTGAAAGTTGAGGAGCAAGGACAGCAAGTCCAAGTACCAAAACTGAAGAACTTGGGGTCTGACGTTCAAGGTCAGGAAGCACCCATCATGGACAAAGATGTAGACTTGGAGGCTAGGCCCATCTCTCCTTTTCACATTTTTCTACCTGCTTTATATTTACTGGAAGCTGACTAGATTGTACCCACCAGATTAAGGGTGGATCTGCCTTTCCCAACCCACTGACTCAAACGTTAATCTCTTTTGGAAACACCCACACAGACACAACTAATATTAATACTTTGTACCCCTCCATCTAATCAAGTTGACACTCAGTATTAACCTTCATAATGGCATGACAATTATAAAAACATATGCACGTAACACTGAAGCATCCAGATATATAAAACAAATATTATTAAAGGTAAAGAGAAAGATACAACCCAATACAACAATAGCTGAAGATTTCAACACCCCACTATCAGCATTGGACAGATTTTCTATACAGATTATCAGTAATGAAACATCAGACTTAATCTGCACTATAGACCAAATGGATCTAATAGACATTTACAGAACATTTGATCTAATAGCTACAGAATACACATTCCTCTCCTCAGCACATGAATCATTGTCAATGATAGATCATATGTTAAGTTACAAAATAAATCTTAAACATTCAGAAATAGAAACCATATTAAGCATCAACTAAGTAAAACTAAAGTAGAAACCATTTTAACTATTAAACTATATTAAGTATCTTCTCTGACCACAATGGAATCAATAACAAAAGACGTTTTGGAAACTGTACAAACAAATGAAAGTTAAACCATATGCTTCTAAATGACCAGAGGGTCAATAAATAAATTAACAAAATAATTTTTAAAAATGCTTGAAACACATGATAATGGAAACACAACACACTAAGACCTATGGAATGCAGCAAAAGTAGTACTAAGAGAAAAGTATATAGCTATAAGAGCCCACATTTTAAAAGTAGAAAAACTTCAAATAAACAACCTAATTATGCATGTTAAAGATATAGAAAATCAAGAACAAACCTAATTCACAATACATAGGATAAAAAGCAATAATAAAGACCGAAGCAGAAATACATGAAATGGAAACAAAGACAACAATACCAAAGATAACATAAAAAGTTGGTTATTGGAAAACATATTAAACATTAAAGAATCTTTAGCCAGACTTTTAATAAAAAAAGAGAGAACACCCAAATAATTAAAATCAGAGGTAAAGTAGAAGACATTACAACCAAGGTTGCAGAAATTCAGAAGATCATTAGAGGCTACTATGAGAAGCTGTACATCAATAAATTTGAACACCTACAAGAAAAAGATGACTACTTAGACCAATACAACCTGCCAAGGTTCAACCAGGAAAGAATTCAAAACCTGAACAGACCAAGAACAAATAACAGTATTGAAGCTGTAATACAAAGTCTTTGAGCAAAACAAAATTCCAGGACCTGCTACATTCTACAAAGCAGTTAAAACACAAATAACAGTCTTACAAAAATTTTTCAGAAATTGAGTGAAGTATGGAATACTTCCAAACTCAACTTACAAGGCCACTATTATGCTGATCACAGAGCTAGACAATGAAATATATATATTACAGGTCAGTATCCCTGATGAAGGTTGATGCAAACATCCTCAACAAACTACTAGCCATTTGAATTCAACAACATATTGAAAAGATTACTCATCGTGATCAAGTGCCAGGAATGCAAGTATGGTTCAACACATACAATTCAGTGTGATATATTATATTAACAGAATGAAGGACAAATTCATACGGTCATTTCAATAGATTGTAAAAGAGTATTTGGTAAAATTTAACACTCTTTTATGGTAAGAACCCTCAGTAAACTGGGTATAGGAAAAACTATCTCAAAGCAATAAAAATCATACATGACAGATATCTAGTACCATACTAAATGGGAAAAAATGAAATCTTTACCCCTAATATCTGGAAAATGACAAACATATCCACCACTGTTATTCAACAGAGTACTGTTAGTTCAATCTGGAGGAATCAGACAAGAGAAAAAAATAAATAAAGCACATTCAAGGAAAGGAAGAAGTCAATTAACTTTGTTTGCAGATGACCTGATTTTATATTTTAAAAAATGTAAAGACACCACTTAAAAATATTAGAACTGATAGTTAGAATGGCAATCATTAAAAAATCAGGAAACAACAGGTGCTGGAGAGGATGTGGAGAAATAGGAACAATTTTACACTGTTTACACTGTTGATGAGACTGTAAACCAGTTCAAACATTGTGGAAAACAGTGTGGCGATTCAACAAGGATCTAGAACTAGAAATACCATTTGACCCAGCCATCCCATTACTGGGGATATACCCAAAGGTTTATAAATCATTCTGCTATAAAGACACATGCACGAGAAAAGGGAGCAAGATGGTGAATAGGAACAGCTCCAGTCTCCAACTCCCAGCGTGAGCGACACAGAAGACCGGTGATTTCTGCATTTTATTTTTTATTATTATTATTATTTTTAATTTATTATTATTATTATACTTTAAGTTGTAGGGTACATGTGCATAATGTGCAGGTTTGTTACATATGTATACTTGTGCCATGTTGCTGTGCTGCACCCATCAACTCGTCATTTACATCAGGTATAACTCCCAGTGCAATCCCTCCCCTCCCCTCCCATGATAGGCCCGGTGTGTGATGTTCCCTTCCCGAGTCCAAGTGATCTCATTGTTCAGTTCCACCTATGAGTGAGAACATGCGGTGTTTGGTTTTCTGTTCTTGTGATAGTTTGCTAAGAATGATGGTTTCCAGCTGCATCCATGTCCCTACAAAGGACACAAACTCATCCTTTTTATGGCTGCATAGTATTCCATGGTGTATATGTGCCACATTTTCTTAATCCAGTCTGTCACTGATGGACATTTGGGTTGATTCAAGTCTTTGCTATTGTGAATAGTGCTGCAATAAACATACGTGTGCATGTGTCTTTATAGCAGCATAATTTATAATCCTTTGGGTATATACCCAGTAATGGGATGGCTGGGTCATATGGTACATCTAGTTCTAGATCCTTGAGGAATCGCCATACTGTTTTCCATAATGGTTGAACTAGTTTACAATCCCACCAACAGTGTAAAAGTGTTCCTATTTCTCCACATCCTCTCCAGCACCTGTTGTTTCCTGACTTTTTTAATGATCGCCATTCTAACTGGTGTGAGATGGTATCTCATTGTGGTTTTGATTTGCATTTCTCTGATGGCCAGTGATGATGAGCATTTTTCATGTGTCTGTTGGCTGTATGAATGTCTTCTTTTGAGAAATGTCTGTTCATATCCTTTGCCCACTTTTGATGGGGTTGTTTGTTTTCTTGTAAATTTGTTTGAGTTCTTTGTAGGTTCTGGATATTAGCCCTTTGTCAGATGAGTAGATTGCAAAATTTTCTCCCATTCTGTAGGTTGCCTGTTCACTCTGATGGCAGTTTCTTTTGCTGTGCAGAAGCTCTTTAGTTTAATGAGATCCCATTTGTCAATTTTTGCTTTTGCTTCTGTTGCTTTTGGTGTTTTAGACATGAAGTCTTTGCCTATGCCTATGTCCTGAATGGTACTACCTAGGTTTTCCTCTAGGATTTTTTGGTATTAGGTCTAACATTTAAGTCTCTAATCCATCTTGAATTAATTTTCGTATAAGGAGTAAGGAAAGGATCCAGTTTCAGCTTTCTACTTATGGCTGGCCAATTTTCCCAGCACCATTTATTAAATAGAATCCTTTCCCCATTTCTTGTTTCTCTCAGGTTTGTCAAAGATCAGATGGCTGTAGATGTGTGGTATTATTTCTGAGGACTCTGTTCTGTTCCATTGGTCTATATCTCTGTTTTGGTACCAGTACCATGCTGTTCTGGTTACTGTAGCCTTGTAGTATAGTTTGAAGTCAGGTAGCGTGATGCCTCCAGCTTTGTTCTTTTGACTTAGGATTGTCTTGGAGATGCAGGCTTTTTGGTTCCATATGAACTTTAAAGCAGTTTTTCCAATTCTGTGAAGAAGCTCATTGGTAGCTTGATGGGGATGGCATTGAATCTATAAATTACCTTGGGCAGTATCTGAATTCTACCAGAGGTACAAGGAGGAGTTGGTACCATTCCTTCTGAAACTATTCCAATCAATAGAAAAGAGAATCCTCCTAACTCATTTTATGAGGCCAACATCATCCTGATACCAAAGCCTGGCAGAGACACAACAAAAAAGAATTTTAGACCAATATCCCTGATGAACATCGATGCAAAATCCTCAATAAAATACTGGCAAACCGGTTCAGCAGCACATCAAAAAGCTTATCCACCATGATCAAGTGGGCTTCATCCCTGGGATGCAAGGCTGGTTCAACATTGCAAATCAATAAACATAATCCAGCATATAAACAGAACCAAAGACAAGAACCACATGATTATCTCAATAGATGCAGAAAAGGCTTTTGACAAAATTCAACAGCCCTTCATGCTAAAAACACTCAATAAATTCGGTATTGATGGAGCGTACCTCAAAATCATAAGAGCTATTTATGACAAACCCACAGCCAATATCATACTGAATGGGCAAAAACTGGAAAAATTCCTTTGAAAACTGGCACAAGACAGGGATGCCCTCTCTCACCACTCCTATTCAACATAGTGTTGGAAGTTCTGGCTAGGGCAATCAGGCAAGAAAAGAAATCAAGGGGATTCAGTTAGGAAAAGAAGAAGTCAAATTGTCCCTGTTTGCAGATGACATGATTGTATATTTAGAAAACCCCATTGTCTCAGCCCAAAATCTCCTTAAGCTGATAAGCAACTTCAGCAAAGTCTCAGGATACAAAATTAATGTGCAAAAATCACAAGCATTCTTATACACCAGTAACAAACAAACAGAGAGCCAAATCAGGAATGAACTTCCATTCACAATTGCTTCAAAGAATAAAATACCTAGGAATCCAACTTACAAGGGATGTAAAGGACCTCTTCAAGGAGAACTACAAACCACTGCTCAGTGAAATAAAGAGGACACAAACAAATGGAAGAACATACCATGCTCATGGATAGGAAGAATCAATATTGTGATTTCTGCATTTTATTTTTTATTATTATTATTATTTTAATTTATTTATTATTATTATACTTTAAGTTGTAGGGTACATGTGCATAATGTGCAGGTTTGTTACATATGTATACTTGTGCCATGTTGCTGTGCTGCACCCATCAACTCGTCATTTACATCAGGTATAACTCCCAATGCAATCCCTCCCCTCCCCTCCCATGATAGGCCCGGTGTGTGATGTTCCACTTCCCGAGTCCAAGTGATCTCATTGTTCAGTTCCACCTATGAGTGAGAACATGCGGTGTTTGGTTTTCTGTTCTTGTGATAGTTTGCTAAGAATGATGGTTTCCAGCTGCATCCATGTCCCTACAAAGGACACAAACTCATCCTTTTATGGCTGCATAGTATTCCATGGTGTATATGTGCCACATTTTCTTAATCAATCTGTCACTGATGGACATTTGGGTTGATTCAAGTCTTTGCTATTGTGAATAGTGCTGCAATAAACATCGTGTGCATGTGTCTTTATAGCAGCATAATTTATAATCCTTTGGGTATATACCCAGTAATGGGATGGCTGGGTCATATGGTACATCTAGTTCTAGATCCTTGAGGAATCGCCATACTGTTTTCCATAATGGTTGAACTAGTTTACAATCCCACCAACAGTGTAAAAGTGTTCCTATTTCTCCACATCCTCTCCAGCACCTGTTGTTTCCTGACTTTTAATGATCGCCATTCTAACTGGTGTGAGATGGTATCTCATTGTGGTTTTGATTTGCATTTCTCTGATGGCCAGTGATGATGAGCATTTTTCATGTGTCTGTTGGCTGTATGAATGTCTTCTTTTGAGAAATGTCTGTTCATATCCTTTGCCCACTTTTGATGGGGTTGTTTGTTTTCTTGTAAATTTGTTTGAGTTCTTTGTAGGTTCTGGATATTAGCCCTTTGTCAGATGAGTAGATTGCAAAATTTTCTCCCATTCTGTAGGTTGCCTGTTCACTCTGATGGTAGTTTCTTTTGCTGTGCAGAAGCTCTTTAGTTTAATGAGATCCCATTTGTCAATTTTGGCTTTTGCTGCTGTTGCTTTTGGTGTTTTAGACATGAAGTCTTTGCCCATGCCTATGTCCTGAATGGTACTACCTAGGTTTTCCTCTAGGATTTTTATGGTATTAGGTCTAACATTTAAGTCTCTAATCCATCTTGAATTAATTTTCGTATAAGGAGTAAGGAAAGGATCCAGTTTCAGCTTTCTACTTATGGCTAGCCAATTTTCCCAGCACCATTTATTAAATAGGAATCCTTTCCCCATTTCTTGTTTCTCTCAGGTTTGTCAAAGATCAGATGGCTGTAGATGTGTGGTATTATTTCTGAGGACTCTGTTCTGTTCCATTGGTCTATATCTCTGTTTTGGTACCAGTACCATGCTGTTTTGGTTACTGTAGCCTTGTAGTATAGTTTGAAGTCAGGTAGCGTGATGCCTCCAGCTTTGTTCTTTTGACTTAGGATTGTCTTGGAGATGCAGGCTTTTTTGGTTCCATATGAACTTTAAAGCAGTTTTTCAATTCTGTGAAGAAGCTCATTGGTAGCTTGATGGGGATGGCATTGAATCTATAAATTACCTTGGGCAGTATCTGAATTCTACCAGAGGTACAAGGAGGAGTTGGTACCATTCCTTCTGAAACTATTCCAATCAATAGAAAAGAGAATCCTCCTAACTCATTTTATGAGGCCAACATCATCCTGATACCAAAGCCTGGCAGAGACACAACAAAAAGAGAATTTTAGACCAATATCCCTGATGAATATCGATGCAAAATCCTCAATAAAATACTGGCAAACCGGTTCAGCAGCACATCAAAAGCTTATCCACCATGATCAAGTGGGCTTCATCCCTGGGATGCAAGGCTGGTTCAACATTGCAAATCAATAAACATAATCCAGCATATAAACAGAACCAAAGACAAGAACCACATCATTATCTCAATAGATGCAGAAAAGGCTTTTGACAAAATTCAACAGCCCTTCATGCTAAAAACACTCAATAAATTCGGTATTGATGGAGCGTACCTCAAAATCATAAGAGCTATTTATGACAAACCCACAGCCAATATCATACTGAATGGGCAAAAACTGGAAAAATTCCTTTGAAAACTGGCACAAGACAGGGATGCCCTCTCACCACTCCTATTCAACATAGTGTTGGAAGTTCTGGCTAGGGCAATCAGGCAAGAAAAGAAATCAAGGGATTCAGTTAGGAAAAGAAGAAGTCAAATTGTCCCTGTTTGCAGATGACATGATTGTATATTTAGAAAACCCCATTGTCTCAGCCCAAAATCTCCTTAAGCTGATAAGCAACTTCAACAAAGTCTCAGGATACAAAATTCATGTGCAAAAATCACAAGCATTCATATACACCAGTAACAAACAAACAGAGAGCCAAATCAGGAATGAACTTCCATTCACAATTGCTTCAAAGAGAATAAAATACCTAGGAATCCAACTTACAAGGGATGTAAAGGACCTCTTCAAGGAGAACTACAAACCACTGCTCAGTGAAATAAAAGAGGACACAAACAAATGGAAGAACATACCATGCTCATGGATAGGAAGAATCAATATTGTGATTTCTGCATTTTCAACTGAGGTACTGGGTTCATCTCACTGGGGAGTGCCAGAGGATCGGTGCTGGTCAGCTGCTGCAGCCCGACCAGCGAGAGCTGAAGCAGGGCGAGGGATTGCCTCACCTGGGAAGTGCAAGGGGGAAGGGAATCCCTTTTCCTAGCCAGGGAACTGAGACACACAACACCTGGAAAATCGGGTAACTCCCACCCCAATACTGCGCTTTAAGCAAACAGGCACACCAGGAGATCATATCCCACACCTGGCCGGGAGGGTCCCACACCCACGGAGCCTCCCTCATTGCTAGCACAGCAGTCTGTGATCTACCGGCAAGGCAGCAGTGAGGCTGGGGAGGCGCCTGCCATTGCTGAGGCTTAAGTAGGTAAACAAAGCTGCTGGGAAGCTCGAACTGGGTGGAGCTCACAGCAGCTCAAGGAAACCTGCCTGTCTCTGTAGACTCCACCTCTGGGGACAGGGCACAGTAAACAATAACAAACGCAGCAGAAACCTCTGCAGATGCAAACAACTCTGTCTGACAGCTTTGAAGAGAGCAGTGGATCTCCCAACACGGAGGTTGAGATCTGAGAAGGGACAGACTGCCTGCTCAAGTGGGTCCCTGACCCTGAGTAGCCTAACTGGGAGACATCCCCACTAGGGGCAGTCTGACACCCCACACCTCACAGGGTGGAGTACACCCCTGAGAGGAAGCTTCCAAAGCAAGAATCAGACAGGTACACTCGCTGTTCAGCAATATTCTATCTTCTGCAGCCTCTGCTGCTGATACCCAGGCAAACAGGGTCTGGAGTGGACCTCAAGCAATCTCCAACAGACCTACAGCTGAGGGTCCTGACTGTTAGAAGGAAAACTATCAAACAGGAAGGACACCTACACCAAAACCCCATCAGTACATCACCATCATCAAAGACCAGAGGCAGATAAAACCACAAAGATGGGGAAAAAGCAGGGCAGAAAAGCTGGAAATTCAAAAAATAAGAGCACATCTCCCCCTGCAAAGGAGCGCAGCTCATCGCCAGCAACGGATCAAAGCTGGACGGAGAATGACTTTGACGAGATGAGAGAAGAAGGCTTCAGTCCATCAAACTTCTCAGAGCTAAAGGAGGAATTACGTACCCAGTGCAAAGAAACTAAAAAGAGTAGAAGAATTGATAGCTAGAGTAATTAATGCAGAGAAGGTCATAAACGAAATGAAAGAGATGAAAACCATGACACGAGAAATACGTGACAAATGCACAAGCTTCAGTAACCGACTCGATCAACTGGAAGAAAGAGTATCAGCGATTGAGGATCAAATGAATGAAATGAAGCGAGAAGAGAAACCAAAAGAAAAAAGAAGAAAAAGAAATGAACAAAGCCTGCAAGAAGTATGGGATTATGTAAAAGACCAAATCTACGTCTGATTGGGGTGCCTGAAAGTGAGGGGAAAATGGAACCAAGTTGGAAAACACTCTTCAGGATATCATCCAGGAGAACTTCCCCAACCTAGTAGGGCAGGCCAACATTCAAATCCAGGAAATACAGAGAACGCCACAAAGATACTCCTCGAGAAGAGCAACCCAAGACACATAATTGCCAGATTCACCAAAGTTGAAATGAAGGAAAAATCTTAAGGGCAGCCAGAGAGAAAGGTCGGGTTACCCACAAAGGGAAGCCCATCAGACTAACAGCAGATCTCTCGGCAGAAACTCTTCAAGCCAGAAGAGAGTGGGGCCAATATTCAACATTCTTAAAGAAAAGAATTTTAAACCCAGAATTTTATATCCAGCCAAACTAAGTTTCATAAGTGAAGGAGAAATAAAATCCTTTACAGATAAGCAAATGCTTAGAGATTTTGTCACCACTAGGCCTGCCTTACAAGAGACCCTGAAGGAAGCACTAAACATGGAAAGGAACAACCGGTACCAGCCATTGCAAAAACATGCCAAAATGTAAAGACCATCAAGGCTAGGAAGAAACTGCATCAACTAACGAGCAAAATAACCAGTTAATATCATAATGGCAGGATCAAGTTCACACATAACAATCTTAACCTTAAATGTAAACTTAAAGTTCATATGGAACCAAAAAGAGCCCGCATCTCCAAGACAATCCTAAGTCAAAAGAACAAAGCTGGAGGCATCACGCTACCTGACTTCAAACTATACTACAAGGCTACAGTAACCAAAACAGCATGGTACTGGTACCAAAACAGAGATATAGACCAATGGAACAGAACAGAGTCCTCAGAAATAATACCACACATCTACAGCCATCTGATCTTTGACAAACCTGAGAGAAACAAGAAATGGGAAAGGATTCCTATTTAATAAATGGTGCTGGAAAATTGGCTAGCCATAAGTAGAAAGCTGAAACTGGATCCTTTCCTTACTCCTTATACGAAAATTAATTCAAGATGGATTAGAGACTTAAATGTTAGACCTAATACCATAAAAATCCTAGAGGAAAACCTAGGTAGTACCATTCAGGACATAGGCATGGGCAAAGACTTCATGTCTAAAACACCAAAAGCAACAGCAGCAAAAGCCAAAATTGACAAATGGGATCTCATTAAACTAAAGAGCTTCTGCACAGCAAAAGAAACTACCATCAGAGTGAACAGGCAACCTACAGAATGGGAGAAAATTTTTGCAATCTACTCATCTGACAAAGGGCTAATATCCAGAACCTACAAAGAACTCAAACAAATTTACAAGAAAAAACAACCCCATCAAAAGTGGGCAAAGGATATGAACAGACATTTCTCAAAGAAGACATTCATACAGCCAACAGACACATGAAAAATGCTCATCATCACTGGCCATCAGAGAAATGCAAATCAAAACCACAATGAGATACCATCTCACACCAGTTAGAATGGCGATCATTCAAAAGTCAGGAAACAACAGGTGCTGGAGAGGATGTGGAGAAATAGGAACACTTTTACACTGTTGGTGGGATTGTAAACTAGTTCAACCATTATGGAAAACAGTATGGCGATTCCTCAAGGATCTAGAACTAGATGTACCATATGACCCAGCCATCCCATTACTGGGTATATACCCAAAGGATTATAAATTATGCTGCTATAAAGACACATGCACGTATGTTTATTGCAGCACTATTCACAATAGCAAAGACTTGAATCAACCCAAATGTCCATCAGTGACAGATTGATTAAGAAAATGTGGCACATATACACCATGGAATACTATGCAGCCATAAAAAGGATGAGTTTGTGTCCTTTGTAGGGACATGGATGCAGCTGGAAACCATCATTCTTAGCAAACTATCACAAGAACAGAAAACCAAACACCGCATGTTCTCACTCATAGGTGGAACTGAACAATGAGATCACTTGGACTTGGGAAGAGACATCACACACGGGGCCTATCATGGGGAGGGGAGGAGGATTGCACTGGGAGTTATACCTGATGTAAATGACGAGTTGATGGGTGCTGACGAGTTGATGGGTGCAGCACAGCAACATGGCACAAATATACATATGTAACAAACCTGCACGTTATGCACATGTACCCTAGAACTCAAAGTGTAGTAATAAATAAAAAATTTAAAAAAAAAAAAGAAACTGTGATATACACATACACATACATACAATGGAATACTACTCAGCCATAAAAGGAATGAATGACAGCAACCTGGATGCAACTGGAGACTATTATTCTAAGTGAAGTAACTCAGGAATGGAAAACCAAACATCCTATGTTCTCACTCATAAGTGGGAACTAAGCTATGAAGATGCAGAGGCATAAGAATGATACAATGGAATTTAGGGACTCAGGGGGAAAGGGTGGGAAGGGAGTGAGGAATAAAATAATACAAATTGGGTGCAGTGTTTACTGCTTGGGTGATGGGTGCACCAAAATCTCAAATCACCACTAAAGAACTTATTCATGTAACCAAACACCACCTGTTCCCCAATAACCTATGGAAATAAAAATTTTTAAAAAGAAAAAAAATACTATTGTTGTATGGTTGACAGCTTGTTTTACTAGATTTTTTCTGAGTGGATTATTCTTTCAAGTTTTCTAATGCAAAATTGTCAACAGTGTATTTTGTTAAATAATGTAAACCAAAGACAAAATAACCACATCATTATCTCAATAGATGCAGAAAATTTTGACAAAATTCAACAGCATGTATAACCCCAATTTCGGTATTGATATAATGACCTCAAAATAATAAGAGCTATTTTCCATCACTCCATTTCCACTAGAATCAGAGGAAACATTTAAAACTATCATCCCCACAGGGTTACTGCAATCCACTCCTATTGCCATTGAGTTGCTATGTGGTTGGAAGTGCTTATGGAGCAAGAATGTCAAGATATAAGAACACTTTTACACTGTTGGTGGGATTGTAAACTAGTTCAACCATTATGGAAAACAGTATGGCGATTCCTCAAGGATCTAGAACTAGATGTACCATATGACCCAGCCATCCCATTACTGGGTATATACCCAAAGGATTATAAATTATGCTGCTATAAAGACACATGCACACGTATGTTTATTGCAGCACTATTCACAATAGCAAAGACTTGAATCAACCCAAATGTCCATCAGTGACAGATTGATTAAGAAAATGTGGCACATATACACCATGGAATACTATGCAGCCATAAAAAGGATGAGTTTGTGTCCTTTGTAGGGACATGGATGCAGCTGGAAACCATCATTCTTAGCAAACTATCACAAGAACAGAAAACCAAACACCGCATGTTCTCACTCATAGGTGGAACTGAACAATGAGATCACTTGACTTGGGAAGGGAACATCACACACCAGGGCCTATCATGGGGAGGGGGAGGGGAGGATTGCATTGGGAGTTATACCTGATGTAAATGACGAGTTGATGGGTGCTGACGAGTTGATGGGTGCAGCACAGCAACATGGCACAAATATACATATGTAACAAACCTGCACGTTATGCACATGTACCCTAGAACTCAAAGTGTAGTAATAAATAAAAAATTTAAAAAAAAAGAACTGTGATATACACATACACATACATACAATGGAATACTACTCAGCCATAAAAGGAATGAATGACAGCAACCTGGATGCAACTGGAGACTATTATTCTAAGTGAAGTAACTCAGAATGGAAAACCAAACATCCTATGTTCTCACTCATAAGTGGGAACTAAGCCTGATGAAGATGCAGAGGCATAAGAATGATACAATGGAATTTAGGGACTCAGGGGAAAGGGTGGGAAGGGAGTGAGGAATAAAATAATACAAATTGGGTGCAGTGTTTACTGCTTGGGTGATGGGTGCACCAAAATCTCAAATCACCACTAAAGAACTTATTCATGTAACCAAACACCACCTGTTCCCCAATAACCTATGGAAATAAAAATTTTTTAAAAAAGAAAAAAAAAATACTATTGTTGTATGGTTGACAGCTTGTTTTACTAGATTTTTTTCTGAGTGGATTATTCTTTCAAGTTTTCTAATGCAAAATTGTCAACAGTGTATTTTGTTAAATAATGTAAATTGTCATAGCAAATTAAATATTGTTATTTACAATCATTATACTTTGTGAATTTTGATTCTCACATTTCCCTATGTATAATTTCCCACTCTTTGCTGATATAATGACCTCAAATTGCCAGGCAGATTTTCCATCACTCCATTTCCACTAGAATCAGAGGTCGTACATTTAAAAATTTATCATCCCCACAAGGGTTACTGCAATCCTTTTTTGCTTGCCATTGAGTTGCTATGTGGTTTGACAGTGCTTATGGGAGGCTGGCCAAGAATGTCAAGATATAATGTGAAAGGATGGTGATTTCTAATTATCTCATTTTATTAATTTTAGAAGTTGTTTTCATAGACATATGGTACCTCTCATTGATGGGACTAGCTCATTATTTAATTACTCTTGGTGCAAATTGAATTTATACTATTAAAGTGAGAGAATATGTCTATGAAATCAATTTTGTTATTATTTAGCATAGTATTTATTCTTCAGAACACAATTTAATCTTAAAAAATCAAACTGCTGCATATTTGGGTTTATTAATCTCCTTGAATGACTCATTACTCTTCAGGTACTAAATTATTATATTAATAACCTATGTTATTGCTAAGCAGGCAGGTGTGCATGGTCAATTTTTAATTTTGTTTTTATTTTACTCTTTGGTCTGTGGAATTCAAGAATTTGTTCATTCAGAAGATGAGGAGAAAGCCCCACTTCTGGAGTACTTTATAAAATTTTACAAAGCCATTTTTTTTTTTTAATTCGAAAGAGTGAATTTAATTTAATGACTACCTAAAGTTGTAACTGGTTTGCACTTTGAAGCACTTTGGCATTTGTTGGCAGTTTTGTTTTTCGTTTTTAACTTAAGGTATATACATCAAAATTCAAATGGATTGACGAGTCTTGACTGACTTTAGAAACTGGCTTTTTAAATTTAATTTCAGAAATACAAGAAAACAAATGTTAAAGTTTGCAAAATAAGAGAATGTGGAGTTATAGACGAATGGAACAGAATAGATAACCCAGATGTAATACCACAGACCTACAACTATCTGATCTTCAACAAACCTGATAAAAAGAAGCAATGAGGAAAGAATTCTCTGTTCAATAAATGGTGCTGGATAACTGGCTAGTCATATGCAGAAGACTGAAACTGGACCAATTCCTTATGCCATATACAAAAATAACTCATGGTGGATTAAATACTTAAATGTAAAACCCAATCCCATAAAAACTCTGGATGACAACCTGGGCAATATCATTCTTGACATAGGAATAGGCAAGTATTTCATGATGAAGACACCAAAAGCAGTCACAACAAAAGCAAAAACTGACAAATGGCATATTGTTAAACTAAAAATCTTCCTCACAGCAAAGGAAACTATAAACAGAGTAAATAGTCAGTCTACAGAATGGGAGAAAATCTTTGCAAACTATGAATCTGACAAAGGTCCAATTTCCAACATCTATAAGAAACTTAAACACATTTACAAGAAAAAAAAATTAAAAAGTGGGCAAATGACATGAACAGACACTTTTCAAAAGAAGACATACCTGCAGCCAACAATCATATGAAAAAAAAAAAAAAAGCATGGCATCACTGATCATTAGAGAAATGCAAATCAAAAAAAATGAGATGCCATCTCACACCAGACAAAATGGCTATAATTAAAAGCCAAAAAATAACAGATGCTGGTGGAGTTGTGGAAAAAGGAAATGCTTATACACTATAGGTGGCAGTGTAAATTAGTGCAACCATTGTTAAACAGTGTGGAAATTCCTCAAAGACCTAAAGTTAACAATACCATTTGACACAGCAATCTCATTACTGGGTATATACCCAAATGTATATAAGGCCATTCTGTTATACAGACACATTCACATGTATGTTAATTGCAGCTCTATTCACAATAGTAAAGACATGGAATCAACCTAAATGCCCATCAATGGTAGACTAGATAAAGAAAATTTGGTACATATACACCATGGAATACTATGCAGCCCTAATAAAGAATGAGATTATGTCCTTTTCAGGAACTTGGGTGGAATTGGAGACCATTATCTTTAGCAAACTAACACAGGAATAGAAAACCACATACTGCATGTTCTCACTTATAAGTGGGTGCTAAATGATGAGAACACATGGGGACAAAGTGGGGAACAACATACTGGAGACTACTGGAGGGTGGGAGGATGGCAAGAATCATGAAAAATAACTAATGGTGGATTAAATACTTAAATGTAAAACCCAATCCCATAAAAACTCTGGATGACAACCTGGGCAATATCATTCTTGACATAGGAATAGGCAAGTATTTCATGATGAAGACACCAAAAGCAGTCACAACAAAAGCAAAACTGACAAATGGCATATTGTTAAACTAAAAATCTTCCTCACAGCAAAGGAAACTATAAACAGAGTAAATAGTCAGTCTACAGAATGGGAGAAAATCTTTGCAAACTATGAATCTGACAAAGGTCCAATTTCCAACATCTATAAGAAACTTAAACACATTTACAAGAAAAAAAAATTAAAAAGTGGGCAAATGACATGAACAGACACTTTTCAAAAGAAGACATACCTGCAGCCAACAATCATATGAAAAAAAAAAAAAAAGCATGGCATCACTGATCATTAGAGAAATGCAAATCAAAAAAAATGAGATGCCATCTCACACCAGACAAAATGGCTATAATTAAAAGCCAAAAAATAACAGATGCTGGTGGAGTTGTGGAAAAAGGAAATGCTTATACACTATAGGTGGCAGTGTAAATTAGTGCAACCATTGTTAAACAGTGTGGAAATTCCTCAAAGACCTAAAGTTAACAATACCATTTGACACAGCAATCTCATTACTGGGTATATACCCAAATGTATATAAGGCCATTCTGTTATACAGACACATTCACATGTATGTTAATTGCAGCTCTATTCACAATAGTAAAGACATGGAATCAACCTAAATGCCCATCAATGGTAGACTAGATAAAGAAAATTTGGTACATATACACCATGGAATACTATGCAGCCCTAATAAAGAATGAGATTATGTCCTTTTCAGGAACTTGGGTGGAATTGGAGACCATTATCTTTAGCAAACTAACACAGGAATAGAAAACCACATACTGCATGTTCTCACTTATAAGTGGGTGCTAAATGATGAGAACACATGGGGACAAAGTGGGGAACAACATACTGGAGACTACTGGAGGGTGGGAGGATGGCAAGAATCATGAAAAATAACTAATGAGTACTAGACTTAGTACCTGGGTGATGAAATAATTTGTACAACAAACCCCCATGATACCCATTTACCTATGCAACAAACCTGTACATGTACCTCTGAAGTTAAAATAAAAGTTTAAAAAGAGGGAAAAATTACTTCAAAGGCATGGGAAATAAAGAGCCTTGACAAAAACAAAGAAAGGGACAGTAGGGAGAGTATTTGGGGTAGGAGGTGGCCTGGGGTAACTTGGGATAATAGGGAGGGAGAACACGTGCTGTCTGAGCTGTTTGATGGGAAGGATTTTCACTCCCCATGCTCAGAAATTCGGCTGATGTATCACAGTGATCAGGAGGGAATAGGATGTAGAGAAGACTGGCCTGTTCATCACTGTCAAGTTACAGTTTGAAAATTAATGCTGATAGCTTTCAGAGTGTGCTGTGAAGGTAAATTTCAGCAGGACTGGAATTAGCCTGAGCTGCTTCCTAAAGTTCCTACATGGCCCTAATGCCTGATCAATGAATGAAACATACTGATTAAGAGTGTTGATTTGGTCCAAGAATTATCAACATGATTTGCACCAGCATGTCAGTATTGTTTACTAAGTGCGAGATTTATGATTTATACTTGATCTTGCTGAGACTGCAGAATAACTCTGCTTTTTGGACTGGTTATGTAGCAGTAATATGTCTGTTTGACCAGTAAAGTATTTTAAAATTTCAGTCATTTTGGAATCCCTGTTTCATTCAATCATCAGTGGTTCGTGATGTGAGAAAATGTACTAGGTCATGACCCTTAAAGAAGGAGGACAATAGAAACCCATAAACCAGACTCATTTCTGTTAAACAGCTTTTGATTCTGATGCATATCTCATTTTTTTTTTTTTTTTGAGACGGAGTCTTGCTCTGTCGCCTAGGCTGGAGTGCAGTGGCCGGATCTCGGCTCACTGCAAGCTCCCCCTCCCGGGTTTACGCCATTCTCCTGCCTCAGTCTCCCGAGTAGCTGGGACTACAGGCACCCGCCACCTCGCTCGGCTAGTTTTTTTGTATTTTTTTTAGTAGAGACGGGGTTTCACCGTGTTAACCAGGATGGTCTTGATCTCCTGACCTCGTGATCCACCCGTCTCGGCCTCCCAAAGTGCTGGGATTACAGGCTTGAGCCACCGCGCCCGGCCGCATATCCCATTTTAATACCGTTACTATATTGTACCTTTTTCTAGTAACACTGTATATTTGTAGACATTTCTACGTTGGATACTGTGAATCATCTTTAGTAACAGAAACCTCTTTAGCTGTTAGTACAAAGGGCAAGGAAGTGAGAAGGAGCAGGTGAGAAAAATGAAATAGGTTCTCTGCTCAAAGAGTAGACTGGGGTCTGGTGTCAGGGAACTATTAAGTTCAAGTCATTCTTCTGGGTGCTTTTTGCCCATTATAATTTTTAGTTAGTCTACTGACCCTCAGTTTATAAATATAAATAATAAAATTTTGACTACCTAGGTAATTTGTCTTAGTTCTAGCTAGTGAGCGGCACAACCAGGATTTGTATGCAGGGCTGTCTCGCTTCAATAATCATGCTCTTCTTTGTATACTATACCATCTCACCAGAGCCCTGGTACCTCAGGGTTATGGCTCACAGGAGTTTCAAAGTGAAAAGAGGCAATTTGTGAAACCATTCTGGGGCTTAGCAATTGCCTGAAGAACCCAGAAAAGACTGTAAAATGTTCAGAGCTTCCTCTGTGGCACAGTGGATAGATAATCAAGACTAATTAAGGTACAGAACCGACCCTTGACTTTCCTCAGCTGATAAGATGTTATATTTCAGGCTTGTTGGAAGGCAATACCTAATTTTCTAAAAAATAAAGCCCAAATTACTTGTCCAAGCATTATAGCCTTCAAAATCAGGTACAGCCAAAACATTTCTAGCTTCAGCTATTACTCTATGCCACAGATCCTAGGCCTCAGCAATATCCAAATTCTTCTTGTTCTAGCATTAAAACTTTCTGCTTCAATGTTACAGCGCCTGTTCCTTTCAACAAAAGAAAGTTTCTGCCATCCTAGATTTTATGGTCTATGCCAGATGATGTTACATTCTATGGAGAAACAGTGTTGGGTAAGAAAATGAGTGACGGGAAGATACTGTTTAATATTGGGTTGTTATGGAAACCCTCTCTTAGGAGGCAATATTAAGCACAAAAGGAAGAAAATGAGAGAATGAGACTGTGAAAATGGGAAGCAAAAGTATTTCAGGCAAGTGCAAAAGTGAGATCAGTAAAGTGGTTATTGCAATAGTGCCAAGAAAGACAACGAAATCTTAGAGCAGAGTAATAGTGTGTCCAGAATTGGTGGGTTCTTGGTCTGGCTAACTTCAACAATGAAGCCACGGACCCTCACAGTGAGTGTTACAGTTCTTAAAAGACGGTGTGTCCAGAGTCTGCTCCTTCTGATGTTCGGATGTGTTTGGAGTTTCTTCCTTCTCTCCTGGGGGGTTCGTGGTCTCACTGGCTTCAGGAGTGAAGCGGCAGACCTTCCCGGTGAATGTTACAGCTCTTAAGGGCAGTGCGGACCCAAAGTGTGAGCAACAGCAAGATTTATTGCAAAGAGCGAAAGAACAACGCTTCCACAGTGTGAAAGGAGACCCAAGCGGGTTGCAGCTGCTGGTGCTACAGCCTGCTTTTATTCCCTTATCTGGCCCCACCCACATCCTGCCAATTGGTCCCTTTTACAGAGAGCTGGTTGGTCCATTTTATGGAGACCTCATTGGTCCATTTTACAGAGAGCTGATTGGTCCGTTTTACAGAGAGCTGATTGGTCCATTTTGACCGGTGCTAATTGGTGCATCTACAATCCTTTAGCTAGACACCAAAGTTCTCCAAGTCCCCACTAGATTAGCTAGATACAGAGTGCTAATTGGTGCATATACAATCCTCCAGCTAGACATAAAAGTTCTCCAAGTTCCCACCTGACTCAGGAACCCAGTTGGCTTCGTCTAGTGGATCCCATGCCAGGACCATGGGAGGAGCTGCCCACCAGTTCCGCCTGCCCTGCACCCGCACCCCTTAACCCTTGGGCAGTTGATAGGACAGGACTCCCCTGAGCAGTGGGCGGTGCCTGTTGGGGAGGCTCAGGTTGCAGGGGTGGGTGGGGGCTGCTCAGGCATGGCAGGCTGCAGGTCCCCAGCCCTGCCCCGCAGGGGTGTGGCTGAGGCCCGGGAGAATTGGAGCAGTGGTGTGGGCTGGCCGGCAGTGCTGGGGTATCTGGTGCACTCGCACCTTCCACAGCTGCTGGCCTGTATGCTAAGCCCCTCACTGCCCCCAGAGGCGGGGCTGGTGGGGCTGGCCTACAGCTCCAACTGCAGGGCCCAGAGACCCCGCCCACCTGAAACTCGCACAGATCTGCGAGCACAGTTCGCAGCCTCCTTTCCTGCCCATGTCTCTCCCTCCCTCCACACCTTCCCGCAAGCAGAGGGAGCCAGCTTCAGCCTCCGCCAGCCCAGAGAGGGGCTCCCACAGTGCAGGGGCAGGCTGAAGGACTCCTCAAGCACTGCCAAAGTAGGCACTGAGGCCAAGGAGGCGCCGAGAGCGAGTGAGGGCTGCCAGCACGCTGTCATCTCTCAACAGTAGTGAAGGTAAAGGGAAATTATGAGATTTGAAACATATTTTGAAAGGAGAGATAACAGAATTGTTGATTTGTTAATGGATTGGATGTAGTCAATGAAAGTAGTACAATAGTTAAAGATGAATCTAAGGTTTCTTGCCCAAGCAACTAGATGGCTAGAATTGCCATTAACTGCAATTAGGGATACTAAGTACCAAGGAATTTTTTGGAAGTGAGCTTGAAAAAGACTAGGTCTTTGTCCTTTGACATAGTAAACTTAAGATGTCTATCAGGCATCCAGTGGGATATGTTAAGTATGCAGTTACATATAAGCATAAAGGTCATAGGAAAGTTCCAGGCTGGACATAAAATGTGAAAGTTGTAAAAGCATTTAAAGCCATATGATTGAGTTATAATATGTATCTATCTATGAATAATCAGTCTGTTCATCTATTTATAATCTATCACTCAATTATTTACTGTTTTTAAGATGTGAGATTCTGTCATATACTGATGAGAATGATCCAGTAAAGAAGAAAACATTGCCAATATATGAAAGACAGGAAAGAATTGCTGAATTAATGCCCTTTACTAACTAAGAGGGTGGGTGTTTTAGTCCATTTGTGTTGTTATAAATAAATGTCAAAGGATGGGTAATTTATAAAGAAAAGAGGTTTATTTGGCTCATGTATATTCAGGTTGTACAAGAAGCATGGTGTCAACATCTCCTTCTGACGAGGGATTCAGGCTGCTCCCATTCATGGCAAAAGGCAAAGGAGAGCTGGCATGTAGATATCATATAGTGGAAGAGAGAAGAACAGAGAGAGAAGGGAGGAGGTGCCATGATCTTTCTAAAAATCAGATCTTGTGGAACTAAGAGTGGCAACTCACTCATTACCATGAAGATGTCACCAAGCAATTCATGAACGATTCATCCAGATAACCCAAACACTATTCACTAGGCTTCACTGCCCACATTAGGGATCACAATTCAACATGATATTTGAATGGGACAAATGTCTAGGCCATATCAGTAGTACTAAGTTTTTTTTTTTTTTTTTTTTTTGAAAGAAGGGGATGGTCAAAGGGGAATTTGGGATATTGGATATTATCTACAGAAAAACTGTAATTTTAATTGCCTTTCTGTTTTATTTCTAAAAGCATTAACTAGCACATATAAGAAAATTGAAACTGTGCTGGTTGAGATATCAATGAAAGAATGACTAATTTGTGTAAAATGGTGCAAATAAAGTATTCGTTTGTGTATTAGAAGCAAAGATATACACTGAGACCAGCACACTCCCCAAGTGTGTAATAATAAATCTCGCACTTAGTAAACAATACTGACATGCTGGTGCAAATCATGTCAATAATTCTTGGACCAAATCAACACTTTTAATCAGTATGCTTCATTCATTGACCAGGCATTAATGCCATGTAGGAACTTTAGGAAGCAGCTCAGGCTAATTCTAGTCCTGCTGAAATTTACCCTCACAGCACACTCTGAAAGCTATCAGCATTAATTTCCAAACTGTAACTTAACAGTGATGAACAGGCCAGTCTTCTCTGCATGCTATTCCCTCCTGATCACTGTGATTCATCAGCCAAACTTCTGAGCATGAGGAGTGAAAGCCTTCTCATCAACAGCTCAGAGAGCAGAATGTGTTCTCCCTCTCTTTTATCTCATGTTACCCCAGACCACCTCCCACCCCAAATACTCCCCTGTTGTCCCTTTCTCATTTGTTTTTGTCAAGGCTCTTTATTTCCCATGCCCATGAAGTAATATTTTCCCTCTTTTTCAATTTTTATTTTAACTTCAGGGGTATGTATGCAGGTTTGTCACAAACACAGCCAAGATGGTTGACTAGATGCAGCCAGGAAGAGCTTCTCCCACTGACAGATCAGACCATCAAGATGGCCCGCACACTCCAAACAGATCTTTGGAATAAAGGCCTTGAGAGTGTATAGAGGGAGGATGCAGCCCCTGAGCTAAAGGGGGACAATGCTGAAAACCCTGCAGAGGACTGCCAATCAAGAGGACTCACTCGTGGCCCTGAGTAGTTCCTGGGGAATGAGTGAGTTAAACAGGCGTGCAATGGCTGACTCTCATCATGGATCTCTGGAATCCTAGCTGCAGGAGACTCAATGATCCCCAAGGACATTTGAAATTGCTAAGTACAGGACTCCAGTGTGCATGGAGTCTAGAGGGTTTGGTGTGGGAATGGATGCAGTGGAGCATGACCAAGGACACACATCCCCCAAGGCCCACCATGCTCCTATAGATGGTTTTGGCTTTTGTTGACTATCAGACCTGCTTAGAAAAAAGCCAGCTTGCCAGTTTGATCTGAGTGCCCCACTCCCAACCCCTGACCTGCCAAACTCTTCCAGGGTCCTTGACTGGCCACACCCTCTTGCAGCTCAGCTTCAGATGCACAACTGAGGCACTTCCCAGTAGCCATGGCCATAGTTTTTAGGCTGGCAGAGCCTCCCTAACTATCAGAGAGCATTTGCAGGTGGGACCCTACTAGCACACACCTGCCTGCAGTCTCCTATCACTACTTTGGTGTCATGTACTCATCTGCAGCCTCCACCCACTTCTTCACTGGCACACATGGGTACATGGATTTTGCTGCCCCAACACTAACAGCACACACACAGATATTGCCGCATAACTGCCCCACTACTGCTGATGCATGCATGAACACGGACTCTGCTTCCAACACCCCAGTGAAACACTTTTTCGAGCATTCCCTGTTGGAGTATTATTGCCAGTGAACTGAGAACTTGGGACCTCCAGTGTAGAAGATGGTTAACCTCGAGAGGCCAGAGAACAAAGCTGTAGGCCTGGTCACAGACCCACAGGGTAAGAGCATGTAGCCAGGAGCACTGAGCTGAGCCTTGGCCGCCAGAAATCATCCAAAAACAAACCCAGTTGACTAAACCCAACTTACACCACAGTGAAATCCTCAAGAATCTCCAAGAATAAAAAAGCAAACAGTCCCACCTAAAGAATAATGAGTTCAACAACTAAAGGGAAATAAGCTCACACAGATGAGGAAAAAAAAAAAAAAAACTAGTGCAAGAAATTAGACAACTCTCAAAAATGAATGGCTTTTTACCTTTAAATGATTACACTAGCTCATGAGCAATGATTTTTAACCAGACTTAAATGACTGAAAAATTACAGAAATAAAATTATGATTCTATATGGCGACAGAGATCATCAAAATTCAGGAGAAAGTTGAAACTGAATCCAAATAATCTTAAGAAATCCAGTAAAATGATTCAAAAGCTGAAAGGTGAAATAGCCATGTTAAGAAAGAACCAAAGTGATCTGACAGAGCTGAAAAACTCACTACAAGAATTTCCTCATACAATCAGAAATACTAACAGTTGAATCAACCAAACTGAAGAAATAATCTCAGAGCTCAAAGACTGTTTTTGTCGAGTCAATCCAGTCAAAAAAAATAAATAAATAAAACAGAATGAACAAAACATCTGAAAAATATGGGATTATGTTAAAAGATGAAACCTGGCCGGGCGCGGTGGCTCAAGCCTGTAATCCCAGCACTTTGGGAGGCCGAGATGGGTGGATCACGAGGTCAGGAGATGGAGACCATCCTGGCTAACACGGTGAAACCCCATCTCTACTAAAAAATACAAAAAACTAGCCGGGCGAGGTGGCAGGCGCCTGTAGTCCCAGCCTCTCGGGAGGCTGAGGCAGGAGAATGGCATAAACCCAGGAGGCGGAGCTTGCAGTGAGCTGAGATCCGGCCACTGCACCCCAGCCTGGGTGACAGAGCAAGACTCCGTCTCAAAAAAAAAAAAAAAAAAAAAAAAGAAACCTAGGATTCATTGGCATCCCTGAAAGAGAGGGAGAGATAGCAAGCAACTTAGAAAATATACTTAAGGGTATTGTCAATGAAAATTTTTCCAACCATTAGTAAGGTCCACATTAAAATTCAGGGAATTCAGAGAACCCCTGCAAGATACTATTCAAGACGACATTCCAAAGACACATAGTCATCAGATTATCCAAGATCAATAGGAAAGATAAATATATGTATAAGGTAGCAAGAGAGAAGGGGTAGATCACAAAGGGAATCCTATAAGGCTAACAGTGGAATTTCTGGCAGATCTCCAGAAGCCAGAAGAGGTTAGGGGCTTATATTCAACATTATTAAAGAATAGAAATTTCAACCAAGAATTTTATATCCATCCAAACTAGGCTTCACAAGCAAAGAAAAAAATAAATTCTTTTTGAAACAAGCATATGCTAAGATAATTTATTACCACCAGATCTGCCTTACAAGAGGTTCTTAAGGGAGAACTAAACATGAAAATGAAAGATTGTGAATGGCCACAACAAAAACACACTTAAGTCCATAGACCATTGACACTGTAAAGCAACTACACAATCAAGTGTACATAACAACCAGCTAACAACATAATGACTGAATCAAATTCGCACATATTAATATTAATCTTGAATGAAAATGGACTAAATTACCTACCTAAAAGGCACAGAGTGGCATGTTGGAGAAAGAAGCAAGAATGAACTCTATGCTCTCTTCAAGAGACTCATCACACACTCAACGAAAATCATAGGATCAAAGTAAAGGAATAGGGAAAGATCTATCAAGCAAATAAAAAGCAGAAAGAGCAGGAGTTGTTTTACTTATTTGAGACAAAACAGACTCCAGAGCAACAACAATCAAAAAAGGACAATGAAAGGTATTACATAATGATAAATGGTTGAATTCAACAAGAATTAACTATCTTAAATGTATATGCATCCAACACTGGAGCATCCATATTCATAAAGCAAGTAGTTAGAGAGCTATGAAGAAACTTAGATGACCACACTTTACTGACAGTACTAGACAGATCATGGAGGCCAAAAGCTAACAAAGATACTCAGGATATAAACTGGACACTTCAATAAATGGACCTAACAGATATCTACAGTATACTCCATCCAACAACAACAGATTATACATTCTTCTCATCTGCACATGGCACATGTTTTAAAATTAACCACACACTCAATGATAAAGTAGTGCTCAAATAAATTTTTTATAAAAATTATCAACCACAATGTTGGCCCACACAGCAATAAAAACACAAACCAATAACAAGAAGATCTCTCAAAACCGTGGTTACAAAGAAATTAAGCAATCTGCTATTGAATGGCTTTTGGGTAAAAAAAAATAACATTAACACAGCAATTAAGAATTAGTTTACACTCATGAGAACAAAGATATAGCGCAACAGAATGTGTTGGGCAGAGCTAAAGCAGTGTTAAGAGGAATTTTATAGTGCTAAACTCCCAGATTAAAAAGTTAGAAAAATATTGTTAACAATCTAACATGACACATAGAGGAAATAGAAAAAAAAAAGAAAATAACAAATCTACCCCAAAACTAGTAGAAGAAAAAAAAAATCTGAAATCAGGTTTAAACAGAATGAAACTAAGATGCAAAAACTACACAAAAGATCAATGAATCCAGGAGCTGGTTTTTAGAAAGAATAAATCATATTGGTATATCATTAGCTAGACTAATCAATTAAAAAGGGGAAGATCCAAATAAACAGAATCAGAAATGACAAAGGAAACATTAACACCAACTCACAGAAATACAAAAAAATCTCTCAGTGGCTACTATGAACAATGGATACACTCTTGGAAACGTGAAACCTCCCAAGATTTAACCAGAAAGAAATTATAACCCTGATCAGATCAATTATGAGCTCCAAAATTGAATCAATAATGAAAAACCTACCAACTAGTAAAAATTCTGGATCAGAGAGATTCACAGCCTAATTCTTCCAGATGAATGCAAAAGAAGAATTATCAATCTTATTGAAAGTTTTGCAAAAAAATCAAGAAGGAGGAATTTCTTTCACCCTTGCTCTATGAAGCCAGCATCATACTGATACCAAAATATGACAGAGTTGCAACAGAAAAAAAGAAACTTCAGGTCAATATCCTTGATGAACATAGATGCAAAAATTCTCAACAAAATACTAGCAAACTGAATCCAGCAGCACATCAAAACACTAATCCAGCACCCTAAAGTAGTCTTTATTTCTGCAATGCAATGTTAATTTAACATTTGCAAATCAATTAATGTGAATTGTTGCATAAACAGAACTAAAAACAAAACCACACAATCATCTTAATAGACATAGAAAATGTTGATAAAATTCAACATCCTTTTACGTTAAAAACCTTCAACAAACTAGATATCAAAGGAAGATACTTCAAAATATTAAGATTCCTAGTTAACAAACTGACAGCCAATATCACAGTGAAATGACAGAAGCTAGAAGCATTGCCCTTGAGAAAAATAACAAGGCAAGGATTTCCACCCTTACCACTGCTATTCAATATGGTACTAGATGTACTAGCTAAAGAAATCAGAAAAGAAAAATAAATAAAAGCCATCCAAATAGAAAGAGAAGTCAAACTATCTCTTCATAGATCATATAAATCTATACCTTAAAAATGCCATAGTTTCTGTCCAGGGCTCCTAGATCTAATAAACATCTTCAGAAAAGTTTTAGAATATGAAATTCATGTAAAAAAGTCAGTAGGATTTCTACATACCAATAACATAAAAGCTGAGAGCTAAATGAAGAACACAGTCCCATTCACAATAGCCACAAAAAATAAAATACAAGGGAATAGAGATAACCAGGGAGATAAAAAGATCTCTACAATGAGAATGATAAAACACTGTTGAAAAAAATCAGAGATGACATAAAGAAATGGATAAACATTCTATGTATATAGATAGGAAGAATCAACATTATTAAAATGACCTTACTGCATAAAATAAGTTGCAGTCTCAACAATGTCCCTATCTAATTACCAATGGCATTTATTACATAATTAGAAAAATACTTTTCTAAAATTCATGTGGAACATGAAGACAGCCCAAATAGCCAGAGCAATCCTAAGGAAAAAAACAGCAAAGCTAGAGAAACCACACTACTCATCTTCAAACTATACTACAAGGCAACAGTAACTAAAGCAGCATGGTACTAAAAAGAAACACACACATAAACCAGTGGAACAGGTTGGGAAACTCAGAAATAAAGCCACATACCAACAACCATCTGATCTTTGACAAAATCAATAACAAGAAGCGATTGAAAAATAACTCCCTATTTAACAAATAGTGCTAGGATAACTAGCTAGCCATATACAGAAGATTGAAGGTGGACCCCTTTGTTGCAGCATATAAAAAATCAACTCAAGATGAGTTAAAGACTTAAATGCAAAACCTAAAGCAATAAAAGTTGTGGAAGATAACCTAGGAAATACCATTCTGGACATAGGCCCTGCAAAGTTTTTATAATGAAGACTGAAAAACAATTGAAAGAAACCCAACAATTGAATGTGATCCAGCAATCCCACTTCTGGTTATATACCCAAAATAATGAAAGTCAGTATAGCAAAGGGATATCTATCTGCATTCCCATGTTTGTTGCGGCACTGTTCATGATAGCTAAGATTTGGAAGCAACCTAAGTGCCCATCAACTGATGAATGGATAAAAAAATGAGGTAGGTATACACAATGGAGTACTACTCAGCCATAATAAAAGAATGACATTCTGTCATTTGCAACAATACTGGAGATTTTTATGTTAAGTGAAATAAGCCAGGCACAGAAGGACAAATATCACATGTTCTCACTTATTTGTGAAATCTAAATATCAAAATAATTGAACTCATGGACATAGAGAGTAGAAGGATGGTTACCAGAAGCTGGGGAGGGTAGTAGGGGGTTAGGAGCTTTGGAAGAGGTGGAGATGGTTAATGGGTACAAAAAGTAGTTGGAAGGAGTAAAAAAAGGACCTAATATTTGATATCACAGCAGGGTGACTATAGTCAATAGTAACTTAATTGTACATTTTAAATAATAAAAATAATGTAATTATGTTGTTTGTAACAAAAAGGATAAATGACTGAGAGGATGGATGCCCCATTATCCATGATGTGCTTATTCTACCTTGCACGCCTATATCAAAACACCTCATGTGCCCTATAAATATATACGCCTACAATGTGCCCACAAAAATAAGAATATTTATGAAACAAATGAGAAATGTGATCTAATTATATTAAAGAGCTACTGCACAGCAAAAGAAATCATCAATAGAGTAAACCACTGCCCTACAGAGTGGGAGAAAATATTTTCAAGCTATGCATCTAAAAAAAGGTCTACTATCCAGAGTCTATATAAAGCTTAAAAAGCAAAATACAAACAACCCCATTCAAAAATGGGCAAAGGACACGAACAGACACTTCTCAAAAGAAGACATAAATGCAGCCAACAAGCATATGAACAAATGTTCAGCAGCACCTATCATTATACAAATGCAAATCAAAACCACAATGATGTACCATCTCACACCAGGCAGAAAGGCTATTATTAAAAAGTCAAAAAGTAACAGATGCTGGTGAGGTTGTGAAGAAAGGGAACATTTGTACACTGCTGTTGGAAATATATATAATAATTCAGCCACTGCAGAAAGCAGTTTGGAGTTTTTTCAAATAACTTAGAACTACCTGTCAACCCAGTCATCCCATTATTAAGTCTATAGCCAAAAGAATATAAATTGTTCTATCATAAAGATACATGTATTCATATGTTCATCACACCACTATTCACAATAGCAATGACATAGAATCACCTTAAATGCACATCAGTGGTGGACTGTATAAAGAAAATATGGTGTGTATACACCATGGAATACTACGCAGCCAAAAAAAGAACAAAATCATGTCCTTTGCAGCAACAGGGATGTAACTGGAGGCAATTATCCTAAGTGAATTAACACAGAAAAAGAAAACCAAATATCTTATTTTCTTGTGTAAGTGGACCTAAACATTGAGTACACATGGCCATAAAGAAGGAAACAATAGACATACTTGAAAACAGAGGGTGAGAGGAGGATGAGGATGAGAAAACTATCAAGCACTATGCCCATGACATTCTGCTATGTCTATGAGTTCAATTGTTTTAATTTTTAGTTTCCACAAATAAGCGAGAATATGTAAGGTTTGTCTTTATGTGTCTGGATTATTTCACTTAATGTAATGACGTCCAGTTCCATCCATGTCTTAGCAAATGATGGGATGTCTGTCATTTTTTTAACGGCTGAATAGTACTCCACTGTGTATATGTACCACACTTTTTATCCGTATGTGTGTTGGTTGTTTCCAAACCTTGGCTATTGTGAATAGTGCAGTAACAAACATAGGAGGGCAGATATACCCTTCATACCCTGATTTTCTTTCTTTCAGGTATCTATCCAGCAGTGGGATTGCTGGATCATATGATAACTCTAATATTAATTTTTTGAATAGCCTTCAAACTTTTCTCCACAACTGTTATATTAACTGAAATTCCCACCAACAGTGTATGAGGGTTCCCTTTTCTTCATATCCTCGCTGGCATTTTTTATTGTGTGTTTTTGGAAAAAAAATGGCATTTTAACTAGGGTGAGATGAGATCTCGTAGTTTTGATTTGCATTTCTCTGATTATCAGTGATATTAAGCACCATTTTATTTACTGTTTGCCATATGTATGTCTTCTTTTGAGAAATGTCTATTCAAATATTTGACCTATTTTTAACTAGGTTATTAGATTTTTTCCAATAGAGTTGTTTGAGCTACTTATATATTCTGGTTAGTAATCCCTTGTCAGATAGGGAGTTTGCAAATGTTTTCTCCCATCCTATGAGTTGACTTGTCATTTTTTTGATGGTTTTCTTTCCTGTACAGAATCTTTTTAACTTGATGTGATCCCATTTTTCCATTTTTGCTTTGGTTGCCTGTGCTTATGGGTGATTACTCAAAAAATTTTGGCTCAGAACAATGTCCTGTAGATTTTTCCCAATGTTGTAGTAGTTTCACATTTTGAGGTCATGGATTTAAGTTTTTATAGCTTCTTGATGAATTGACCTTTTTAATCATTATGTAGTGAACTTCTTTTTCTCTTCTTATAGGTTTTGTCATGAAATTCATTTTGACTCATATAAATATAACTACTCCTGATTTTTTTTCTTTTCATTGGCATTAAATGTAATTTTCCATCCTTTTATTTCCAATCTCTATGTGTCTTTATGGATGAAGTGTGTCGCTTATAGGCAACAGATCACTGGATCTTATTTTTTTAATTTAATTCATTCAACAACTCTGTGCCTTTGATTGCAAAATTTAGTCCATTTACATTCAATGCTATTATGAATAAATAAGGACTTGCTCCTGCCATATTGTTATTTGTTTTCTAGTCTGCTTTTCATGTCTTCCTTCCTTCTTGTCTTTTTTTTTTTTTTTTTTTTTGGTCAAGGTGATATTCTGGTGATATAATTTAGTTACTTCTTTTTTCATTTTTTTGTGTATTTTTTATGCTTTCTTTTATTTGAGCTTACCACGAGGCTTAAAAATACTATTTTATAACACTTTTTTTTGCTGATCACATCTTAACACTAAATAAATGATCAAACAAACAAGCAAAAACAATACCACTACTAACGATACACCATAACATTTTCTCTCTGATTTTTAATTTATTGTTATTTTCATTTTTATCTTATTGTACCGTTCATATCTTGAAGAATTTTTGTAATTATTATTTTTATTGGATCATCTTCTAGTCTTTCTACTTAAGATAAGTGTAGTTTACACACCACAGTAAAGTATGATAATATTCTGTGTTTTTCTGTTTACTTACTGTTACCAGTGAGTTTTGTACCTTCAGATGATTTCTTATTGCTCATTAATATCTTTTATTTTCTAATTGAAATACTGCCTGTAGCATTTCTTGCAGGACAGATCTTGTGTTGATGAAACCCCTAAGTTTTTTTTTGTTTGTTTGTTTGGTTTTTTTGTCTGAGAAAGTCTTTATTTGTCCTCTGGAATATTTATACTGCTTATACTCTTCTAGGGTCAAAGTTTTATTTCCTTCAGCATTTTAAATATGTTATGCCACTGCCTTCTGGCCTGCAAGGTTTCCAGTGAAAAGTCCACCACCAGAAATGTTGCTGAGCTCCATTGTATGTTGTTTGTTTTTGTTTTTCTCTTGTTGCTTTTAAGATCTTTTCTTTATCTTTGACTTTTGTGAGTTTGGTTTTAAATTGGCTTGAGATGGTCTTCTTTGGGTTATGTCTGCTTGGTCTTCTATGACCTTCTTGAACTTGAATATTGGTATCTTTCTTTAGGTTTGGAAAGATTTCTGTTGTTATTCTTTTGAATAAACTTTCTATTTCTATTTTTTTCTTTAGCTCCTCTTTAAGACCCCAAACTCTTACATTTGGCCTTTTGAGGCTACTTTTTAAATTCTATAGGCATGCTTTTTTGTTTTATACTCTTTTCTTTTTTGTCTTCTCTAACTGTGCATTTCCAAATAGTCTGTCTTCAGGATGACCTATTCTTTCTTCTGATTGGTCAATTCTGCTATTAAGAGACTTTGATGCATTCTTCAGTGTGTCAATTACATTTTTCAACTCCAAAATTTCTGATTACTTCATTTTAATTGTTTCAGTGTCTTTTGTTAGATTTGTCTGATAGAATTCTGGATTCCTTATCTGTGTTATCTTAAATTATAGGGGGGGCGTCCTGTTTTAAATTTTCATCTAAAAGTTTTTTCCAGCATTGTTCTCTGATTCCCTGTTCAGTTCATTTGGTGAAGTAACGCGGTTGTGGTTAGTGGAGAGGTGGCCTCCTTGGGGCTGAAGGCTGTGGATGCTGGGGCATTGGAAGAGGGAGCTGTTAGGACAGGATCGGGTGCTGCCCGTTATGAGAGTGGGGGATGCAAGAAATGGCGGTCTTTCCTGAGGCTCAGGGCGTGACCGCGGGCGGAAGAGACTTTGGTGGGTGGGAGGAGAACCCCCCTAAGGACAGAGAGGCGCAGGCCAAGGCCTGGTCAGCCCCGGGGGCGCTGAGGTCGCCGAGGAGGATCAGCGGTGTGAGGGCTGTGAGGAGGACAGGGCGTGTACCACTTGAGAAGCGTGTTCAGAGGCTGGCTGGGTGGGAGGAGAATGTCCATGGGATTGGCACAGGTCTCGAACATGGGGAGCAGATCCTGACGCTCAGCGGATCGTCCCTCAGGTGTCAGCTCCCAACAGCAGGGAAGGAAGCCTGCGGCAGACCCAGAGGAGACCGGCGCCAACCTCCCTGGGCTCCGATGCACAGGCCCAGAGTCCGTCAATCCTAGGCCAGCCCCGCCCTCCGGGTTGCGTTTGTCCGGCGGCGCAGGAACTTCCTGCGTGGTTGCTATGGTTCCGAGGGCAGGACGATACGAGGCTGTCCTGTGCTATGGAGGCTGCCCTGAACGGTAGGTTCGTCGGGG
>JAKFHT010004810.1:0-110504 GCA_023783455.1 Erythrocebus patas
TCGTCAGACAAAAAACTAGAAAGAAGATTTGTGAGAAATCGCTTGGTGATGTATTAATTCTTCTCAGAGAGTTACATGATTTTTTTCATGGATCATTTTTGTTGCACTGTTTTTGGGGAATCTGAGAAGGGTTAATTTTGATTGCAATGAAGCCTAAGTTGATAAAAGAAATATCCTCAGATAAAAACTAGAAAGAAGTTTTCTGAGATATTTCTTTGTGATATGTGAATTCATCTCACAGAGTTATACCTTTCTTTTCATGGAGCAGTTTCCTAATGTGGTTTTCATGGAATCTCCAAAGGGATAGTTTGGAGTGCACTGAGGCCTATACTGAAAACGGAAATATCCTCAGAAAAAAACAAGAAACATTCTGAGAAACTGCTTTGTGATGTGTGAATTCATCTTACAGAACTTTACCATTCTTTTCATTGAGTCATTGGATAACACTGTTTGCATGGAATCTGCAATAAGATATTTGGGTGTGCATTGAAGTTTATGTGGCAAAGGAAGTATCCTCAGATAAAAAACAAAAATAAGCTTTCTGAGAAACTTATTTGTGATGTGTGAATTCATCTCACAGTGTTACACCATTCCTTTCATTGAGAAGTTTGCTAACACTGTTTTCTTGGGGTCTGCAAAGGGATATTTCGGAGCACATTGAAGCTTATGGGACAAAAGAACCATCCTCAGACAAAAACTAGAAAGAATCTTTCTGAGAAATTGCTTTGTGATTCGTGAATTCATCTCACAGAGTTACATGAATCTTCTCATGGAACAGTTTATTAGCAACGTTTTTGGGGAATCTGAGAAGGGATATTTTGGATCAGATTGAAGCCTATGGTGAAAAAAGAAATATTCTTAGATAAAAACTAGAAAGAAGTTTTCTGAGAAACAGCTTTGTGATGTGTATATTCATCTGACAGAGTTACACAATTCTTTTCTTGGATTAGGTTGCTAACATTGTTTTCATGGAATCAGCAATAGGATATTTGTTATCACCTTGAAGTCTACGGTGACAAAGGAAATATCCTCAGACTAAAACTAGAAAGAAGCTTTCTGAAAAACTGCTTTGTGATTTGTGAATTCATCTCACAGAGTTGCAGAATTCTTTTCATGGAGCTGTTTGGTAGCACAATTTTGGGGAATCTCTGAAGTGATATTTTACATTTCATTGAAGCCTATGGTGACAACGGAAATATTCTAAGATAAAAAATAGAAATAAGCTTTCTGAGAAAGACCTTTGTGATGTGTGAATTCATCTCACAGAGTTACATCTTTAGTTTCAGTGATCAGTTTGTTGACACCGTTTTCGTGGAGTCTGCAAAGGGATATTTGGGAGCACATTGAGGTTTATAGTGCAAAAGGAAATATCCCCAGATAGAAACTAGAAAGAAGCTTTCTGAGAAACTGCTTTGTGATGTGTGAATTAATCTTACAGAGTTACACTGTTCTTTTCATTGATCTGTGTGCTAACAGTATTTTCTCGGAATCTGCAATGGGATATTTTGGAGCACTTTGAAGTTTATAGTGACAAATGAAATATCCTCATATAAAAACTAGAAAGAAGCTTTCTAAGAAACTGCTTTGTGGTGGGTTAATTCATCTCACAAAGTAACATGATTCCTTTAATGGATCAGTTTGGTAGCACTGTTTTTGAGGTATCTGTGAAGGGATATTTGGGATTGCATTGAAGCCTTTGGTGAAAAAGGAGAAGTTTTCTAGCACTTCTTACATGGAATCCGGAATGGGATATTTGGCAGTCCATTGAGGCCTAGGGTGTAAAAGGAAATATCCTCAGATAAAAACTAGAAAGAAGCTTTCTCAGAATGTGCTTTGTGATGCATGAGTTCATCTCACAAATAACACCATTGTTGAAGCCTATGGTGACAACAGAAATATCTTCAGACAAAAAGTAGAAAGAAGCTTTCTGAGAAACTCTTTGTGATTTGTGAATTCATCTCACAGAGATACACTGTTCTTTTCATGGAGCAGTGTGATAGAACTGCTTTTGGGGTATCTGAGAAGGAATATTTTGGATCGCATTGAAGCCTATGGTGAGAAAGGAAATATACTCAGATAAAAACCAGAAAGAAGCTTTCTGAGAAAGTTCTTTGTGATGTGAGAATTCAACTCACAGAGTTATACAGTTCTATTCATGAAACAATTTGCTAAAACTGTTTTCGTGGAATCTGCAAAGCGATATTTGCTAGCACATTGAGGCCTATGGTGAAAAAGGAAATATTCTCAGATAAAAACTAGAAAGAGGCTTTTTGAGAAACTAATTTGTTCTGTGTGAATTCACCTTACAGAGTTACACCTTTCCTTTCATTGAGGAGTTTGATAAAACTGTTTTCGTGGAATCTGCAGTAAGATATTTGGGATCGCATTGAAGCCTATGTTGATCAAGGAAATATTCCCAGATAAAAACCAAAAAGAAGCTTTCTGAGAAACTGCTTGTCATTTGTGAATTCAACTCACAGAGTAACACAGTTTTTTCCATGGAGCAGTTTGCTAACACTGTTTTCTTGGTATCTGTAATGGGATATTTTGGAGCCCATTGATGTGTATGGTGACAAAGGAATTATCCTCAGACAAAAACTACAAAGAAGCTTACTGAGAAACTACTTTGTAATTTGTGAATTCATCTTACAGAGTTACATGATACTTTTCATGGAACAGTTTGGTAGCAATTTTTTTGGGGAATCTGAGAAGGGACATTTTGGATAGCATTGAAGCTTACATTGACAAAGCAAATATCCTCAGATAAAAACTAGAAATAAGCTTTCTGTGAAATTGTTTTTTAATGTGTGAATTCATCTCACAGAGTTAAACCATTCTTTTCATGGAGCAGTTTGCCAACACTGTTTTCGTGGAATATGCAAAGAGATGTTCAGGAGTGCATTGACGCCTATGGTGAAAAATGACATATCCTCAGATAAAAACAAGAAAGAAGCTTTTTGAGAAATTGTTTTATGATGTGTGAATTCATCTCACAGAGTTGTAGGATTCTTTTCATGAAGCAGTTTGATAGCGGTGTTTTTGGGGAATTTGAGAAGGGATTCTTCGGATCGCATTGAAGCCTATGGTGGAAAAGGAAATATCCTCAGATCAAAACTAGAAAGAAGCTATCTGAGAAAACGCTTTATCATGAGTTAATTCATCTCCCAGAGTTACACGAATCTTTTCATGGAGCATTTTGGTATTACTATTTTTAGGGAATGTGAGAAGGGATATTTTTAATTGCATTGAAGCCTAAGGTGACAAAGGAAATATCCTAAGATAAAAACTAGAAAGAAGCTTTCAGAGAAACTTCTTTGTGATGTGTGAATTCATCCCACAGAGTTACCCCCTTCTTTTCATGGAGCAGTTTGCTAACAAGGTTTTTGTGAAATCTGCAAAGGGATATTTGGGACCGCAATGAGGCCTATAGTGAATAACGAAATATCCTCAGATAAAAAGTAGAAAGAAACTTTCTGAGAAACTGCTTTGTGATGCTTGACTTCATCTTACAGAGTTACACTGTTCTTTTCATTGAGCAATTTGATAACATTGTTTTCGTGGAACCTGCAATAGAATATTTGGGAGCTCATTGAAGCCTACAGTGACAAAGGAATTATACTCAGATAAAAACCAAAAAGAATCTTTCTGAGAAACTGCTTTGTGATGTGTGAATTCATCTCACAGAGTAACCTTCTTTTCATGGAGCAGTTTGCTAACATTTTTGTGAATCTAAAGGGATATTTGGGACACATGAAGCCTATGGTGAAAAGGAAATATCCTCAGATAAAAAGTAGAAAGAAACTTTCTGAGAAACTGCTTTGTGATGCTTGACTTCATCTTACAGAGTTACACTGTTCTTTTCATTGAGCAATTTGATAACATTGTTTTCGTGGAACCTGCAATAGAATATTTGGGAGCTCATTGAAGCCTACAGTGACAAAGGAATTATACTCAGATAAAGACCAAAAAGAATCTTTCTGAGAAACTGCTTTGTGATGTGTGAATTCATCTCACAGAGTAACACTGTTCTTTTCATTGAACAGTTTGCTAACACTGTTTTCTTGGAATCTGCAATGTGATATTTCGGAGCAAATTGAAGCTTCTAGTGATAAAAGAACTATCCTCAGCAAAAACTAGAAAGAAGCTTTCTACGAAATTTCTTTGTGATGTGTGAATTCATCTCACAGAGTTACACAGCTCTTTCCTTTCATCATTTTGCTGACACTGTTTTCTTGGAATCCACACTGTGATATTTTGGAGCACATTTTAAGCTTATCGTGACAAAGGAAATGCCCTCATATAAAAAGAAGAAAGAAGCTTTCTGAGAAACCATTTTGTGATGTGCTAATTCATCTCACAGGGTTACACAATTCTTTTCATGGATCAGTTTTTAGCACTGTTTTTGGGGAATCTGAGATGGGATATGTTGGACTGCATTGAAATCTCGGGTGACAAAGGAAATATTCTCAGATAAAAACCAGAAAAAAGCTTTCTGAGAAAGTTGTCTGTGATGTATGATTTCATCTCACAGAGGTACATCTTTCTCCTCATGGAGAAGTTTGAGAACACTGTTTTTGTGGAATTTGCAAAGGGTTATTTAGAAGAGCATTGAGGCCTAAGGTGAAATCGGAAATATCCTTAAATAATAACTAGAAAGAAGCTTTCTGAGAAACTGCTTAGTGATTTGTGAATTCGTCTTACAGAGTTACACTGTTATTTCCATTGAGAAGTTTGTCTACACTGTTTTCTTGGAACCTGCAATGGGATATTTTGGAGCATCTTGAAGCTTATGGTGACAAAGGAAGTGTCCTCATATAAAAACTAGAAAGAAGCTTTCTGAGAAGCTGACTTGTGATGTGTTAGTTTATCTCACAGAGTTACACAATTCTTTTCATGGATCATTATGGTTGAAGTGTGTTTGGGGAATCTGAGAAGGGATATATTGTATCTCATTGAAGCCTATGGTGAGAAAGGAAATATTCTCAGGTTAAAAACTAGAAAGAAGCTTTCTGAGAAACGTCTTTGTGACGTGTGAATTCATATGACAGAGGTACACCTCTCTTTTCATGGGGCATTTTGTTAGCACTGTTTTCATGGAATCTGTAATAAGATAGTCCAGTGCACATTGAGGCTTATAGTGAGAAAGGAAATAACCTCATATAAAAACTAGAAAGAAGCTTTCTGAGAAACAGCTTTGTTATGTATTACTTCATATCACAGAGGTACACGATTATTTTCATGTATGAGTTTGGTAGAAATGTTTTTGGGGAATCTGAGAAGGGATATTCTCTATGGCATTGAAGTCTATGGTGACAAAGGAAATATTCTCTGATAAAATCTAGAAAGAATCTTTCTCAGAAAGTTCTTTGTGATGTGTGAATTCATCTCACAGAGTTAAACCTTCTTTCTATGGAACAGTTTGACAACACTGTTTTCCTGGAATCTGCAATAGAATATTTGGGAGTGCATTGAATCTATGGTGACAAAGGAACTATCCTCAGATAAAAACCAACTGTGTGAATACATCTCACAGAGTTACCCCATTATTTCCATTAAGAAGTTTGCTAAAACTTTTTTCCTTTATTCTGCAAAGAGATATTTGAGAGCACATTGAAGAATATGGTGAGAAAGGAAATACCCTCAGATAAAACTTAGAAAGAAGCTTTCTGAGAAACTGCTTAATGATTTGTGAATTCTTCTCACAGAGTTACACTGTTCTTTGCATTGAGCAGTTTGTCTACACTGTTTTCTTGGAACCTGCAATGGGATATTTTGGAGCATCTTGAAGCTTATGGTGACAAAGGAAATATCTTCATATAAAAACTAGAACGAAGCTCTCTGAGAAGCTGATTTGTGATGTGTTAGTTTATCTCACAGAGTTACACAATACTTTTCATGGATCATTATGGTAGCAGTGTTTTTGGGGAATCTGAGAAGGGATATTTTGAATCTCATTGAAGCCTACGGTGAGAAAGGAAATACCCTCAGATAAAAACTAGAAAGAAGTTTTCTGAGAAACGTCATTGTGATGTGTGAATTCATCTGACAGAGTTACATCTCTCTTTTCATGGAGTAGTTTGTTAACACTGTTTTCAAGGGATCTGCAATAAGATAGTCTGGAGCGCAATGAGGCCTACAGTAAAAAACGAAATATCCTCATATAAAAACTAGAAAGAAGCTTTCTGAGAAACAGATTTGTTATGTATTATTTTATCTCACAGAGGTACACGATTATTTTCATGGATCAATTTGGTAGCACTGATTTTTGGAAATCTGAGAAGGGATATTTTGGATCACTTTGAACCCTACCATGGCAAAGGAAATATCCTCAGATAAAAACTACAAAGAAGCTTTCTGAAAAATTTCTTGAGATGTGTGAATTCATCTCACAGAGTTACACCTTCTTCTCATGGAGCAGTTTGATAACACTGTTTTCGTGGACTCTGCAATAGGATATTTTGTTGTGAATTGATGCCTATGGTGACAGAGGAACTATCCTCAGATAAAAACCATAGAGAAGCTTTCTGTGAAATTGCTTTGTCATGCGTGCATTCTCCTCACAGGGTTACACCTTTTTTTCCATTAAGAAGTTTGCTAACACTTTTTTCGTTTATACTGCAGTGGGATATTCGAGAGCGCATTGAGGAATATGGTGAAAAAGGAAATATCCTCAGATAAAAACTGGAAAGATGTTTTGAGAGAAACTGCATTGTGATATGTGAATTCATCTCACAGAGCTACACCATTCTTTTCATAGAACACTTTGGTAGCACTGTTTTTTGGAATATGAGAAGGGATATTTTGGATCACATTGAAGCCTATGGTGACATAGGAAATATCCACAGATAAAAACTAGAAAGAAACTTTCTGAGAAAGTTCTTTGCATTGTGTGAATTCGTCTCACAGCGTTACACCTTTCTTTTATTGCACAGTTTGCTAACACTGTTTTCCTGGAATCTGCAATGGGATATTTAAGAGCACATTGAGGCCTATGGTTAAAAAGGAAATATCAGAGGGGCGGAGCAAGATGGCCGAATAGGAACAGCTCCAGTCTCCAACTCCCAGCACCAGCGACACAGAAGACCGGTGATTTCGGCATTTTCAACTGAGGTACTGGGTTCATCTCACTAGGGAGTGCCGGACAATTGGTGCTGGTCAGCTGCTGCAGCCCGACCAGTGAGAGCTGAAGCAGGGTGAGGCATCGCCTCACCTGAAGCGCAAGGGGAAGGGAATCCTTTTCCTAGCCAGGGAACTGAGACACACAACACCTGGAAAATCGGGTAACTCCCACCCCAATACTGCGCTTTAAGCAAACAGGCACACCAGGAGATTATATCCCACACCTGGCCGGGAGGGTCCCACGCCCAGGGAGCCTCCCTCATTGCTAGCACAGCAGTCTGCGATCTAACCTCAAAGCAGCAGTGAGGCTGGGGGAGGGGCGCCCGCCATTGCTGAGGCTTAAACAGGTAAACAAAGCCGCTGGGAAGCTCGAACTGGGTGGAGCTCACAGCAGCTCAAGGAAACCTGCCTGTCTCTGTAGACTCCACCTCTGGGGACAGGGCACAGATAAACAAAAGCAGCAGAAAGCTCTGCAGACGCAAACGACTCTGTCTGACAGCTTTGAAGAGAGCAGTGGTTCTCCCAACACGGAGGCTGAGATCTGAGAAGGGACAGACTCCCTGCTCAAGTGGGTCCATGACCCCTGAGTAGCCTAACTGGGAGACATCCCCCACTAGGGGTAGTCTGACACCCCACACCTCACAGGGTGGAGTACACCCCTGAGAGGAAGCTTCCAAAGCAAGAATCAGACAGGTACACTCGCTATTCAGCAATATTCTATCTTCTGCAGCCTCTGCTGCTGATACCCAGGCAAACAGTGTCTGGAGTTGACCTCAAGTAATCTCCAACAGACCTACAGCTGAGGGTCCTGACTGTTAGAAGGAAAACTATCAAACAGGAAGGACACCTACACCAAAACCCCATCAGTACGTCATCATCATCAAAGACCAGAGGCAGATAAAACCACAAAGATGGGGAAAAAGCAGGACAGAAAAGCTGGAAATTCAAAAAATAACAGCACATCTCCCCCGGCAAAGGAGCGCAGCTCATCGCCAGCAATGGATCAAAGCTGGACAGAGAAAAACTTTGACGAGATGAGAGAAGAAGGCTTCAGTCCATAAAACTTCTCAGAGCTAAAGGAGGAATTATGTACAAAGTGCAAAGAATCTAAAAAGCTTGAAAAAAAAGTGGAAGAATTGATGGATAGAGTAATTAATGCAGAGAAGGTCATAAATGAAATGAAAGAGATGAAAACGATGACATGAGAAATACGTGACAAACGCACAAGCTTCTATAACTGACTCGATCAACTGGAAGAAAGAGTATCAGCGATTGCGGATCAAATGAATGAAATAAAGTGAGAAGAGAAACAAAAAGAAAAAAGAAGAAAAAGAAATGAACAAAGCCTGCAAGAAGTATGGGATTATGTAAAAAGACCAAATCTACGTCTGATTGGGGTGCCTGAAAGTGAGGGGGAAAATGGAACCAAGTTGGAAAACACTCTTCAGGATATCATCCAGGAGAACTTCCCCAACCTAGTAAGGCAGACCAACATTCAAATCCAGGAAATACAGAGAATGCCACAAAGATACTCCTCGAGAAGAGCAACTCCAAGACACATAATTGCCAGATTCACCAAAGTTGAAATGAAGGAAAAAATCTTAAGGGCAGCCAGAGAGAAAGGTCGGGTTACCCACAAAGGGAAGCCCATTAGACTAACAGCAGATCTCTCGGCAGAAACTCTTCAAGCCAGAAGAGAGTGGGGGCCAATATTCAACATTCCTAAAGAAAAGACAACGCAGAATTTCATATCCAGCCAAACTAAGTTTCATAAGTGAAGGAGAAATAAAATCCTTTACAGATAAGCAAATGCTTAGAGATTTTGTCACCACTAGGCCTGCCTTACAAGATACCCTGAAGGAAGCACTAACATGGAAAAGAACAACCCGTACCAGCCATTGCAAAAACATGCCAAAATGTAAAGACCATCAAGGCTATGAAGAAACTGCATCAATTAACGAGCAAAATAACCATTTAATATCATAATGGCAGGATCAAGTTCACACATAACAATCTTAACCTTAAATGTAAATGGACTAAATGCTCCAATTAAAAGACACAGACTGGCAAACTGGATAAAGAGTCAAGACCCATCAGTCTGCTGTATTCAGGAGACCCATCTCACATGCAGAGACACACATAGGCTCAAAATAAAGGGATGGAGGAAGATTTACCAAGCAAATGGAGAACAAAAAAAGCAGGGGTTGCAATACTAGTCTCTGATAAAACAGACTTTAAACCATCAAAGATCAAAAGAGACAAAGAAGGCCATTACATAATGGTAAAAGGATCAATTCAACAGGAAGAGCTAACTATCCTAAATATATATGCACCCAATACAGGAGCACCCAGATTCATAAAGCAAGTCCTTAGAGACTTACAAAGAGACTTAGACTCCCATACAATAATAATGGGAGACTTCAACACTCCACTGTCAACATTAGACAGATCAACGAGACAGAAAGTTAACAAGGATATCCAGGAATTGAACTCATCTCTGCAGCAAGCAGACCTAATAGACATCTATAGAACTCTCCACCCCAAATCAACAGAATATACATTCTCCTCAGCACCACATTGCACTTACTCCAAAATTGACCACGTAATTGGAAGTAAAGCACTCCTCAGCAAATGTACAAGAACAGAAATTACAACAAACTGTCTCTCAGATCACAGTGCAATCAAACTAGAACTCAGGACTAAGAAACTCAATCAAAACCTCTCAACTACATGGAAACTGAACAACCTGCTCCTGAATGACTACTGGGTACATAACGAAATGAAGGCAGAAATAAAGATGTTCTTTGAAACCAATGAGAACAAAGATACAACATACCAGAATCTCTGGGACACATTTAAAGCAGTGTGTAGAGGGAAATTTATAGCACTAAATGCCCACAAGAGAAAGCAGGAAAGATCTAAAATTGACACTCTAGCATCGCAGTTAAAAGAACTAGAGAAGCAAGAGCAAACTCATTCGAAAGCTAGCAGAAGGCAAGAAATAACTAAGATCAGAGCAGAACTGAAGGAGATAGAAACACAAAAAACCCTCCAAAAAATCAACGAATCCAGGAGTTGGTTTTTTGAAAAGATCAAGAAAATTGACAGACCACTAGCAAGACTAATAAAGAAGAAAAGAGGGAAGAATCAAATTGATGCAATATAAAATGATAAAGGGGATATCACCACTGACCCCACAGAAATACAAACTAACATCAGAGAATACTATAAACACCTCTATGCAAATAAATTGGAAAATCTAGAAGAAATGGATAATTTCCTGGACACTTACACTCTTCCAAGACTAAACCAGGAAGAAGTTGAATCCTTGAGTAGACCAATAGCAGGCTCTGAAATTGAGGCAATAATTAATAGCCTATCAACCAAAAAAAGTCCAGGACCAGATGGATTCACAGCCGAATTTTACCAGAGGTACAAGGAGGAGCTGGTACCATTCCTTCTGAAACTATGCCAAACAATAGAAAAAGAGGGAATCCTCCCTAACTCATTTTATGAGGCCAACATCATCCCGATACCAAAGCCTGGCAGAGACACAACAAAAAAAGAGAATTTTAGACCAATATCCCTGATGAATATCAATGCAAAAATCCTCAATAAAATACTGCCAAACGGGATTCTGCAACACATCAAAAAGCTTATCCACCATGATCAAGGGAGCTTCATCCCTGGGATGCAAGGCTGGTTCAACATTCGCAAATCAATAAACATAATCCTGCAGATAAACAGAACCAAAGACAAAAACTACATCATTATCTCAATAGATGCAGAAAAGGCTTTTGACAAAATTCAACAGCCCTTCATGCTAAAAAAGGCTCAATAAATTCGGTATTGATGGAACGTACCTCAAAATAATAAGAGCTATTTATGACAAACCCACAGCCAATATCATACTGAATGGGAAAAACTGGAAAAATTCCCTTTGAAAACTGGCACAAGACAGGGATGCCCTCTCTCACCACTCCTATTCAACATAGTGTTGGAAGTTCTGGCTAGGGCAATCAGGCAAGAGAAAGAAATCAAGGGGATTCAGTTAGGAAAAGAAGAAGTCAAATTGTCCCTGTTTGCAGATGACATGATTGTATATTTAGAAAACCCCATTGTCTCAGCCCAAAATCTCCTTAAGCTGATAAGCAACTTCAGCAAAGTCTCAGGATACAAAATTAATGTGCAACAGTCACAAGCATTCTTATACACCAGTAACAGACAAACAGAGAGCCAAATCATGAATGAACTTCCATTCACAATTGCTTCAAAGAGAATAAAATACCTTGGAATCTAACTTACAAGGGATGTAAAGGACCTCTTCAAGGAGAACTACAAACCACTGCTCAGTGAAATAAAAGAGGATACAAACAAATGGAAGAACACACCATGCTCATGGATAGGGAGAATCAATATCGTGAAAGTGGCCACACTGCCCAAGGTAATTTATAGATTCAATGCCATCCCCATCAAGCTACCAATGAGTTTCTTCATAGAATTGGAAAAAACTGCTTTAAAGTTCATATGGAACCAAAAACGAGCCCACATCTCCAAGACAATCCTAAGTCAAAAGAACAAAGCTGGAGTCATTATGCTATCTGACTTCAAACTATACTACAAGGCTACAGTAACCAAAACAGCATGGTACTGGTACCAAAACAGAGATATAGACCAATGGAACAGAATAGAGTCCTCAGAAATAATACCACACATCTACAGCCATCTGATCTTTGACAAACCTGAGAGAAACAAGGAATGGGGAAAAGATTCCCTATTTAATAAATGGTGCTGGGATAATTGGCTAGCCATAAGTAGAAAGCTGAAACTGGATCCTTTCCTTACTCCTTATACGAAAATTAATTCAAGATGGATTAGAGACTTAAATGTTAGACCTAATATCATAAAAAGCCAAGAGGAAAACCTAGGTAGTACCATTCAGGACATAGGCATGGGCAAAGACTTCATGTCTAAAACACCAAAAGCAATGGCAGCAAAAGCCAAAATTGACAAATGGGATCTCATTAAACTAAAGAGCTTCTACACAGCAAAAGAAACTACCATCAGAGTGAACAGGCAACCTACAGAATGGGAGAAAATTTTTGCAATCTACTCATCTGACAAAGGGCTAATATCCAGAACCTACAAAGAAATCAAACAAATTTACAAGAAAAACACAAACAACCCCATCAAAAAGTGGGCAAAGGATATGAACAGACATTTCTCAAAAGAAGACATTCATACAACCAACAGACACATGAAAAAATGCTCATCATCACTGGCCATCAGAGAAATGCAAATCAAAACCACAATGAGATACCATCTCACACCAGTTAGAATGACGATCATTAAAAAGTCAGGAAACAACAGGTGCTGGAGAGGATGTGGAGAAATAGGAACACTTTTACACTTTTGGTGGGATTGTAAACTAGTTCAACCATTATGGAAAACAGTATGGCGATTCCTCAAGGATCTAGAACTAGATGTACCATATGACCCAACCATCCCATTACTGGGTATATACCCAAAGGATTATAAATTATGCTGCTATAAAGACACATGCACACGTATGTTTATTGTGGCACTATTCACAATAGCAAAGACTTGGAATCAACCCAGATGTCCATCAGTGACAGACTGGATTAAGAAAATGTGGCACATATACACCATGGAATACTATGCAGCCATAAAAAAGGATGAGTTTGTGTCCTTTGTAGGGACATGGATGCAGCTGGAAACCATCATTCTTAGCAAACTATGACAAGAACAGAAAACCAAACACCGCATGTTCTCACTCAAATAAAAACTACAAAGAAACTTTCCTAGAAACTCCTTTGTGATGTGTGCATTCATCTCATAGAGCTAAACGTTTCAGTTGAGGGAGCACTTTGGCATCACTGTTTTTGTGGTTTCTGAGAAGGGATATCTGAAGCTTTCTGAGAAACTGTTTTCTGATGTTTGAATTCATCTCACAGGTTTGCACCTTGTTTTCCATGGAGCAGTTTACTAACACTATTTTCATGGAATCTGCAAACGTATATTCACAAGTGCATTGAGGCAAGCAGTGAAAACAGAAATATCCTCAGACAAAAACTAGAAAGAATCTTTCTGACAAACTGCTTTTTGATTTGTGAATACATCTCACAGAGTTACTTGGTTCATTTCATGTAGCAGTTTGATAGCACTGTTTTTGGGGAATCTGAGAAGGGTTAATTTGTATTGCATTCATACCTATGGTGACAAAGGAAATATTCTCAGATAAAATCTAGAAAGAAACATTCTGAGAAACATCTTTGTGATGTGGGAATTCACCTCACAGAATTTCACCGTTCTTTTCACTGTGATGTTTGCTAAAACTTTTTTCATGGAATCTGCGATGGGATATTACAGAACGCGTTTAGGCCTATGGTGGAAAAGGAAATATCCTCATATAAAAAATAGAAAGAAGCTTTCTTAGAAACTGCTTTTGATTTGTGAATACATCTCACAGAGTTACTTGGTTCATTTCATGTAGCAGTTTGATAGCACTGTTTTTGGGGAATCTGAGAAGGGTTAATTTGTATTGCATTCATACCTATGGTGACAAAGAAATATTCTCAGATAAAATCTAGAAAGAAACTTTCTGAGAAACTTCTTTGTGATGTGGGAACTCGTCTCACAGAGTTACACCGTTCTTTTCATTGTGAAGTTTGCTAACACTTCTTTCGTGGAATCTGCAATGGGATATTATGGAGCACATTGAGGCCTATAGTGAAAAAGGAAATATCCACAGATAAAAACTAGAAAGAAGATTTCAGAGATACTCCTTTGTGATACATGCATTCATCTCATAGAGTTGAACTTTTCTGTTGAGGGAGCACTTTGGCATCACCGTTTTTGTGTTGTCTGAGAAGGGATATCTAAGAGTGCATTGAAGCCTATGGTGACAAAGGAAATATTCTCAGACAACAACCAACAAGAAACTTTCTGAGAAACTGCTTTTTGATGTATGAATTCATTTCACAGAGCTACACCATTCTTTTCCTGGAACAGTTTTGTAGCACTGTTTTTTTGGAATCTCAGAAGGGATATTTTTGATTGCTTTGAAGCCTATGGTGACCAAGGAAATATCTTCCAATAAAAACAAGAAAGAAGCTTTCTGAGAAAGTTCTTTGTGATGTGTGAATTCATCTCACAGAGTTACACCTTTCTTTTCATGGAGCAGTTTGCAAACGCTGTTTTCATGGAATCTGCAAAGTGATGTATGGGAGCGCATTGAGGCCTATGATGTAAAAGGAAATATTCTCAGATAAAAACTAGAAAGAAGTTTTCTTTGTTAAGGGTGAATTTCTTTGTTATGGGTGAATTCATCTTACTGAGTTCCACCTTTCTTTTCCTTGAGCAGTTTGGTAGCACTGCTTTTGGGGATCTGCAAATTGATTTCCAGGAGCTCATAGAGGCTTATGGTGAAAATGGAAATATCTGCAGATAATAACTGGAGAGGAGGTTTTTGAGAAGCTGTTTTGTGATGTGTGTAGTCACCTCATAGAAATAAACCATTTTGTTGATTCAGCAGTTTGGCATCACTGTTTTGTGGTGTCTGAGAAGGGATATTTGGGAGTGCATTGAGGTTGATGGTGGAAAAGTAAATATGCATAGATAAAACCAGAAAGGGGCTTTCTGAGATATTTCTTTGTGATGAGTGAATTCATCTCCCAGAGGTAAACCATTCTTTTCATTGAGCAGTTTGGTCACCCTGTTTTTGTGGAATCAGCAAAGGGATATTCGGAGTGCAGAGAAGCCTATGGTGAAAAAGGAAATACCCTCAGATAAAACTAGAAAGAAGCTTTCTGAGAGACTGTTTTGTGATGGGTGAATTCATCTCACAGAGTTAAATCTTTCTTTTCATTGAACAGTTTGGTAACACTGTTTTTGTGGAATATGCAAAGGGATATTTGGGAGCGGATAGAGGCCAAGGTTGAAAAAGGAAATATCTTCAGGTAAAACTGGAGAGAAAGTTTCTGATAACTCCTTTGTGATGTGTGAATTCATCTCACAGAGTTACACCTTTCTTTTCATGAGCAGTTTGGCATCACTGTTTTTGTGGTGACTCAGAAGGCATATTTGGGAGTGCGTGGAAGCTGATGGTAGAAATGCAAATATCCTGAGACAAAAACTAGAAAGAAGCTTTTTGAGAAATTTCTTTGTAATGAGTGAATTCATTACACAGAGTTACACCTTTGTTTTCTTTGAGCAGTTTGGTAGCACAGTTTTTATGGAAACTGCAAAGGGATATTTGGGAGCACTTAGAGGCCTAGGTGTAAAGAAATATCCTCAGATAAAACTAGAAAGAAACTTTCTGAGAGACTGTTTTGTGATGTGTGAATTCATCTCACAGAGTTACATTTCTTTTCATGGAGCAGTTTGGTAGCACTGTTTTTGTGGTGTCTGAGAAGGGATATTTGGGAGTGCATTGAATCCTATGGTGACAAAGGAAATATTCTCAGACAAAAACCAAAAAAGATGCTTTCTGAGAAACTGCTTTGTGATGTGTGAATTCATTTCAGAGATTTACATCTTTCTTTTCATAGAGCATTTTCCTAACACTATTTTTGTGGATTCTGCAAAGGGATATTCACAAGCGCATTGAGGCAAATGTTGAAAAAGGAAATATCCTCAGACAGAAACTAGAAAGAAGCTTTTTGAGAAACTGCTTTGTAATTTGTGAATTCATCTCACAGAGTTACATGATCTTTTTCATGGAGTAGGTTTGTAGCACTGTATTTGGGGAATCTGAGAAAGAATATTTTGGATCACATTGAAGCCTATGGTAACAAAGGAAATATCCTCAGATAAAATCTACAAAGAAACTTTATGAGAAATCTCTTTGTGATGTGTGAATTCATTTCACAGAGATACACCGTTCTTTCAATGAGAAGTTTGTTAACACTATCTTCGTGGAATCTGAGATGGGATGTTCTGGAGCGCATTGAAGTCTATGGTGAAAAAGTAAATATCCTCAGATAAAAACTAGAAAGAAACTTTCTGATAAGCTATTTTTGAATGTGTGCATTTATCTCACAGTGATACATTGTTATTTGTATTGAGCAGTTTGATAACACTATTTTTGTGGAAACTGAAATAGGACATTTGGGAGCACACTGAAGCCTATGGTGACAAAGGAAATATCCTCAGACAAAAAACAAAAAGAAGCTTTCTGATAAACTTCTTTGTGATGTGTGAATTCATCTCACAGATTTACACTTTTCTTTTCATGGAGCAGTTTGCAAACAATGTTTTTGGGAATCTGAGAAGGATATTTGGAGTGCATTGAAGCCTATGGTGACAAAGGAAATATCCTCAGATAAAAACTAGAAAGAAACTTTCTGAGAAACTGTTTTGTGATGTGTGAATTCATCTCACAGAGTTACACTGTTCTTTTCATTGAGCAGTTTGCTAACACTGTTTTCTGGAATCTGCAATTGGATATTTCGGAGCACATTGAAGCTTATGGTGACAAAGGAAATATCCTCAGACAAAAACTAGAAAAAGCTTTCTGAGAAACTGCTTTTGATTTGTGAATTCATCTCACAGAGTTACACGATTCTTTTCATGGATCAGTTTGGTAGCACTGTTTTTGGGAATCTGAGAAGGGATATTTTGGATCACATTGAAGCCTATGGTGACAAAGGAAATATCCTCAGATAAAAACTAGAAAGAAGCTTTCTGAGAAACTTCTTTGTGATGTGTGAATTCATCTCAGAGTTACACCATTCTTTTCATTGAGCAGTTTGCTAACACTGTTTTCATGGAATCTGCAAAGGATATTTGAGCATTGAAGCTTATGGTGACAAAGGAAATATCCTCAGATAAAAACTAGAAAGAAGCTTTCTGAGAAACTTTGTGATGTGTGAATTCATCTCACAGAGTTACATGATTCTTTTCATGGAGCAGTTTGGTAGCACTGTTTTGGGAATCTGAGAAGGATATTTTGGATCACATTGAAGCCTATGGTGACAAAGGAAATATCCTCAGATAAAAACTAGAAAGAAGCTTTCTGAGAAACTTCTTTGTGATGTGTGAATTCATCACAGAGTTACACCTTTCTTTTCATGGAGCAGTTTGCTAATACTGTTTTGTGGAATCTGCAAGGATATTTGGAGCACATTGAAGCCTATGGTGAAAAGGAAATATCCTCAGATAAAAACTAGAAAGAACTTTCTGAGAAACTGCTTTGTGATGTGTGAATTCATCTCACAGAGTTACACCATTCTTTTCATGGAGCAGTTTGGTAGCACTGTTTTGGAATCTGAGAAGGGATATTTTGGATCACATTGAAGCCTATGGTGACAAAGGAAATATCCTCAGATAAAAACTAGAAAGAACTTTCTGAGAAAGTTCTTTGTGATGTGTGAATTCATCTCACAGAGTTACACCTTTCTTTTCATGGAGCAGTTTGCTAACACTGTTTTGTGGAATCTGAGAAGGGATATTTGGAGTGCATTGAGGCCTATGGTGAAAAAGGAAATATCCTCAGATAAAAACTAGAAAGAAGCTTTCTGAGAAACTGCTTTGTGATGTGTGAATTCATCTCACAGAGTTACACTGTTCTTTTCATTGAGCAGTTTGCTAACACTGTTTTCATGGAATCTGCAAAGGATATTTGGAAGTGCATTGAAGATTATCGTGACAATGGAAATATCCTCAGACAAAAACTGAAAAAAAGCTTTCTGAGAAACTGCTTTGTGATGTGTGAATTCATCTCACTGATTTACACATTCTTTTCATGGAGCAGTTTGCTAACACTGTTTTTATGGAATCTGTAAAGGGATATTTCGGAGCATATTGAAGCCTATATTGAAAAAGGAAATATCCTCAGATAAAAACTAGAAAGAAGCTTTCTGAGAAACTGCTTTGTGATGTGTGAATTCATCTCACAGAGTTACACTGTTCTTTTCATGGAGCACTTTGGTAACACTGTTTTTGGAATCTGAGAAGGATATTTTGTATCACATTGAAGCCTATGGTGACAAAGGAAATATCCTCAGATAAAAACTAGAAAGAAGCTTTCTGAGAAACTTCTTTGTGATGTGTGAATTCATCTCACAGAGTTACACCATTCTTTTCATGGAGCAGTTTGCTAACACTATTTTCATGGAGCAGTTTGATAACACTGTTTTCATGGAATCTGCAAAGGATATTTAGGAGTGCATTGAAGCCTATGGTGAAAAAGGAAATATCCTCAGATAAAAACTAGAAAGAAGCTTTCTGAGAAACTGCTTTGTGATGTGTGAATTCATCTCACAGAGTTACACCATTCTTTTCATTGAGCAGTTTGCTAACACTGTTTTCATGGAATCTGCTAAAGGATATTTGGGAGCACATTGAAGCTATGGTGACAAAGGAAATATCCTCAGACAAAAACTAGAAAGAAGTTTCTGAGAAACTGCTTTGTGATGTGTGAATTCATCTCACAGAGTTACACCATTCTTTTCATGAGCAGTTTGTAACACTGTTTTTGGAATCTGAGAAGGATATTTTGGATCACATTGAAGCCTATGGTGAAAAGGAAATATCCTCAGATAAAACTAGAAAGAACTTTCTGAGAAACTGCTTTGTCATGTGTGAATTCATCTCACAGAGTTACATGATTCTTTTCTTGGAGAACTTTGCTAACACTGTTTTCATGGAACCTGCAACAGGATATTTGGGAGCACATTGAAGCCTATGGTGACAAAGAATATATTCTCAGACAAAAACTAGAAAGAAGCTTTCTGAGAAACTTTTGTGATGTGTGAATTCATCTCACAGAGTTACACCTTTCTTTTCATGGAGCAGTTTGTTAACACTGTTTTGTGGAATCTGCAAAGGATATTTGAGTGCATTGAAGCCTATGGTGAAAAGGAAATATCCTCAGACAAAAACTAGAAAGAAGGTTTCTGAGAAACTCCTTTTGGAATTGTGAATTCATCTCGCAGAGTTACACAATTCTTTTCATGAAGCAGTTTGGTAACACTGTTTTTTGGAATCTGAGAAGGATATTTTGGAGTGCATTGAAGCCTATGGTGACAAAGGAAATATCCTCAGATAAAACTAGAAGAAGCTTTCTGAGAAACTGCTTTGTGATGTGTGAATTCATCTCACAGAGTTACACATTCTTTTCATGAGCAGTTTGCTAACACTGTTTTCTGGAATCTGCAAGGATATTTGAGCACATTGAAGCTATGGTGACAAAGGAAATATCCTCAGATAAAACTAGAAAGAAGCTTTCTGAGAAACTGCTTTGTGATGTGTTAATTCATCTCACAGAGTTACATGATTCTTTTCATGGAGCAGTTTGGTACACTGTTTTGTGGAATCTGAGAAGGATATTTTGGATGCATTGAAGCCTATGGTGACAAAGGAAATATCCTCAGATAAAACTAGAAAGAAGCTTTCTGAGAAAGTTCTTTGTGATGTGAATTCATCTCACAGAGTTACACCTTTCTTTTCATGGAGCAGTTTGCTAACACTGTTTTCATGGAATCTCAACGTGATATTTGGAGTGCATTGAAGCCTATGGTGACAAAGGAAATATCCTCATATAAAACTAGAAAGAAGCTTTCTGAGAAACCGCTTTGTGATGTGTTAATTCATCTCACAGAGTTACATGATTCTTTTCATGGAGCAGTTTGGTAACACTGTTTTTGGAATCTGAGAAAGGATATTTTGGATCACATTGAAGCCTATGGTGACAAAAGAAATATCCTCAGATAAAACTAGAAAGAAGCTTTCTGAGAAAGTTCTTTGTGATGTGTGAATTCATCTCACAGAGTTACACCTTTCTTTTCATGGAGCAGTTTGCTAACACTGTTTTCATGGAATCTGCAAGGATATTTGGAGCACATTGAGGCCTATAGTGAAAAAGGGAATATCCTCAGATAAAAACTAGAAAGAAACTTTCTGAGAAACTGCTTTTTGATGTGTGAATTCATCTCACAGAGTTACACTGTTCTTTTCATTGAGCAGTTTGCTAACACTGTTTTCACGGAATCTGCAATGGGATATTTTGGAGCACATTGAACCTTCTGATGACAAATGAAATATCCTCAGAAAAAACTAGAAATAAGCTTTCTGAGAAACTGCCTTGGGATTTGTGAATTCATCTCAAAGAGTTAAATGATTCATTTTATGGATCAGTTAAGTAGCACTGTTTTTTGGAATCTGAGAAGGATATTTGGAGCACATTGAAGCCTATGGTGAAAAATATCCTCAGAAAAACTAGAAAGCTTTCTGAGAAACTGCTTTGATGTGAATTCATCACAGAGTTACACTTTTCATGGAGCAGTTTAACACTGTTTTGTGGAATCTGCAAAGGATATTTGGAGCACATTGAAGCCTATGGTGACAAAGAAATATCCTCAGATAAAAAACTAAAGAAGCTTTCTGAGAAACTGCTTTGTGATGTGTGTGAATTCATCTCACAGAGTTACATGATTCTTTTCATGGAGCAGTTTGCTAACACTGTTTTCATGGAATCTGCAAAGGATATTTGGAGTGCATTGAAGCCTATGGTGACAAAGGAAATATCCTCAGATAAAACTAGAAAGAAACTTTCTGAGAAACTGCTTTGATGTGTGAATTCATCTCACAGAGTTACAATTCTTTTCATGGAGCAGTTTGGTAACACTGTTTTTGGAATCTGAGAAGGATATTTTGGATCACATTGAAGCCTATGGTGAAAAGGAAATATCCTCAGATAAAACTAGAAAGAAGTTTCTGAGAAACTGCTTTGTGATGTGTGAATTCATCTCACAGAGTTACACCTTTCTTTTCATGGAGCAGTTTGCTAACACTGTTTTCATGGAATCTGCAAGGATATTTGGAGCACATTGAAGCCTATGGTGAAAAGGAAATATCCTCATAAAAACTAGAAAGAAGCTTTCTGAGAAACTGCTTTGTGATGTGTGAATTCATCTCACAGAGTTACACTGTTCTTTTCATGGAGCAGTTTAACACTGTTTTCTTGGAATCTGCAATGGATATTTGGAGCACATTGAAGCTATGGTGACAAAGGAAATATCCTCAGACAAAAACTAGAAAGAAGCTTTCTGAGAAACTGCTTTGTGATTTGTGAATTCATCTCACAGAGTTACACAGTTCTTTTCATGGAGCAGTTTGGTAGCACTGTTTTGGAATCTGAGAAGGATATTTGGAGTGCATTGAAGCCTATGGTGACAAAGGAAATATCCTCAGATAAAAACTAGAAAGAAGCTTTCTGAGAAAGTTCTTTGTGATGTGTGAATTCATCTCACAGAGTTACACCATTCTTTTCATGGAGCAGTTTGCTAACACTGTTTTCATGGAATCTGCAAGGATATTTGGAGCACATTGAGGCCTATGGTGAAAAGGAAATATCCTCAGATAAAACTAGAAAGAAGCTTTCTGAGAAACTGCTTTGTGATGTGTGAATTCATCTCACAGAGTTACACTGTTCTTTTCATTGAGCAGTTTGATAACACTGTTTTGTGGAATCTGCAAAGGATATTTGGAGTGCATTGAAGCCTATGGTGAAAAGGAAATATCCTCAGATAAAACTAGAAAGAAGCTTTCTGAGAAACTTCTTTGTGATGTGTGAATTCATCTCACAGAGTTACACCATTCTTTTCATGGAGCAGTTTGATAACACTGTTTTCATGGAATCTGCAAAGGATATTTGGAGTGCATTGAAGCCTATGGTGAAAAGGAAATATCCTCAGATAAAACTAGAAAGAAGTTTCTGAGAAACTGCTTTGTGATGTGAATTCATCTCACAGAGTTACACTGTTCTTTTCATTGAGCAGTTTGCTAACACTGTTTTCTTGGAATCTGCAAAGGATATTTGGAGCACATTGAAGCCTATGGTGACAAAGGAAATATCCTCAGATAAAACTAGAAAGAAGTTTCTGAGAAACTGCTTTGTGATGTGTGAATTCATCTCACAGAGTTACACCATTCTTTTCATGGAGCAGTTTGGTAACACTGTTTTGTGGAATCTGAGAAGGATATTTGGAGCACATTGAAGCCTATGGTGAAAAGGAAATATCCTCAGATAAAACTAGAAAGAAGCTTTCTGAGAAACTTCTTTGTGATGTGTGAATTCATCTCACAGAGTTACACCTTTCTTTTCATGGAGCAGTTTGGTAGCACTGTTTTGGAATCTGCAAAGGATATTTGGAGCACATTGAAGCCTATGGTGAAAAGGAAATATCCTCAGATAAAACTAGAAGAAGCTTTCTGAGAAACTGCTTTGTGATGTGTGAATTCATCTCACAGAGTTACACCTTTCTTTTCATGGAGCAGTTTGGTAACACTGTTTTGTGGAATCTGAGAAGGATATTTGGAGCACATTGAAGCCTATGGTGAAAAGGAAATATCCTCATAAAAACTAGAAAAGCTTTCTGAGAAACTTTGTGATGTGAATTCATCTCACAGAGTTACACCATTCTTTTCATGGAGCAGTTTGCTAACACTGTTTTCTTGGAATCTGCAAAGGATATTTGGAGCACATTGAAGCCTATGGTGACAAAGGAAATATCCTCAGACTAAAACTAGAAAGAAGATTTCTGAGAAACTGCTTTGTGATTTGTGAATTCATCTCACAGAGTTACATGATTCTTTTCATGGAGCAGTTTGGTAGCACTGTTTTGAGGGAATCTGAGAAGGCATATTTTGGATCGCATTGAAGCCTATGGTGACAAAGGAAATATCCTCAGATAAAACTAGAAAGAAGCTTTCTGAGAAACTGTTTTGTGATGTGTGAATTCATCTCACAGAGTTACACCTTCCTTTTCATGGAGCAGTTTGCTAACACTGTTTTCATGGAATCTGGGATATTTTGGAGCGATTTGAGATGCTTGGTGAAAAGGGAAATATCCTCAGATTAAAACTAGAAAGAAGCTTTCTGAGAAACTGCTTTGTGATGTGTGAATTCATCTCACAGAGTTACACTGTTCTTTTCTTTGAGCAGTTTGATAACACTGTTTTCTTGGAATCTGCAAAGGATATTTGGAGTGCATTGAAGCCTATGGTGAAAAGGAAATATCCTCAGATAAAACTAGAAAGAAGCTTTCTGAGAAACTGCTTTGTGATGTGTGTGAATTCATCTCACAGAGTTACACCATTCTTTTCATGGAGCAGTTTGCTAACACTGTTTTCATGGAATCTGCAAAGGATATTTGGAGCACATTGAAGCCTATGGTGAAAAGGAAATATCCTCAGATAAAACTAGAAAGAAGCTTTCTGAGAAACTTTGTGATGTGTGAATTCATCTCACAGAGTTACAATTCTTTTCATGGAGCAGTTTGATAACACTGTTTTGGGAATCTGAGAAGGATATTTGGATCACATTGAAGCCTATGGTGACAAAGGAAATATCCTCAGATAAAACTAGAAAGAAACTTTCTGAGAAACTTCTTTGTGATGTGTGTGAATTCATCTCACAGAGTTACACCTTTCTTTTCATGGAGCAGTTTGCTAACACTGTTTTTGGAATCTGAGAAGGATATTTGGAGCATTGAAGCCTATGGTGAAAAGGAAATATCCTCAGATAAAACTAGAAAAGCTTTCTGAGAAACTGCTTTGTGATGTGAATTCATCACAGAGTTACACTTTTCATGGAGCAGTTTGTTAACACTGTTTTCTGGAATCTGCAAAGGATATTTGAGCACATTGAAGCCTATGGTGACAAAATATCCTCAGAAAAACTAGAAAGAAGTTTTCTGAGAAACTGTTTTGTGGAATCTGCAAAGGATATTTGGAGCATTGAAGCCTATGGTGAAAAGGAAATATCCTCAGATAAAACTAGAAAGAAGCTTTCTGAGAAACTGCTTTGTGATGTGTGAATTCATCTCACAGAGTTACACCTTTCTTTTCATGGAGCAGTTTGCTAACACTGTTTTCATGGAATCTGCAAAGGATATTTGGAGCACATTGAGCCTATGGTGACAAAGGAAATATCCTCAGATAAAACTAGAAGAAGCTTTCTGAGAAACTGCTTTGTGATGTGTGAATTCATCTCACAGAGTTACACTGTTCTTTTCATTGAGCAGTTTGCTAACACTGTTTTGTGGAATCTGCAAGGATATTTGGAGCATTGAAGCCTATGGTGAAAAGGAAATATCCTCAGATAAAAACTAGAAAGAAACTTTCTGAGAAACTGCTTTGTGATGTGTGAATTCATCTCACAGAGTTACACCATTCTTTTCATGGAGCAGTTTGCTAACACTGTTTTCTTGGAATCTGCAATGGGATATTTGGAGCACATTGAAGCCTATGGTGACAAAGGAAATATCCTCAGACAAAAACTAGAAAGAAGTTTTCTGAGAAACTGCTTTGTGATTTGTGAATTCATCTCACAGAGTTACATGATTCTTTTCATGGAGCAGTTTGGTAGCACTGTTTTGGGAATCTGAGAAGGATATTTTGGATCACATTGAAGCCTATGGTGACAAAGGAAATATCCTCAGATAAAAACTAGAAAGAAGCTTTCTGAGAAAGTTCTTTGTGATGTGTGAATTCATCTCACAGAGTTACACCTTTCTTTTCATGGAGCAGTTTGCTAACACTGTTTTCATGGAATCTGCAAAGGATATTTGGAGCACATTGAAGCCTATGGTGAAAAGGAAATATCCTCAGATAAAAACTAGAAAGAAGCTTTCTGAGAAACTGCTTTGTGATGTGTGAATTCATCTCACAGAGTTACACTGTTCTTTTCATTGAGCAGTTTGATAACACTGTTTTCTTGGAATCTGCAAAGGATATTTGGAGTGCATTGAAGCCTATGGTGAAAAGGAAATATCCTCAGATAAAACTAGAAAGAAGCTTTCTGAGAAACTGCTTTGTGATGTGTGAATTCATCTCACAGAGTTACACCATTCTTTTCATGGAGCAGTTTGCTAACACTGTTTTCATGGAATCTGCAAGGATATTTGGAGCACATTGAAGCCTATGGTGAAAAGGAAATATCCTCAGATAAAACTAGAAAGAAGCTTTCTGAGAAACTGCTTTGTGATGTGTGAATTCATCTCACAGAGTTACACATTCTTTTCATGGAGCAGTTTGATAACACTGTTTTGGGAATCTGAGAAGGATATTTTGGATCACATTGAAGCCTATGGTGACAAAGGAAATATCCTCAGATAAAACTAGAAAGAAACTTTCTGAGAAACTTCTTTGTGATGTGTGAATTCATCTCACAGAGTTACACCTTTCTTTTCATGGAGCAGTTTGCTAACACTGTTTTTGGAATCTGAGAAGGATATTTTGGATCACATTGAAGCCTATGGTGACAAAGGAAATATCCTCAGATAAAACTAGAAAGAAGCTTTCTGAGAAACTTCTTTGTGATGTGTGAATTCATCTCACAGAGTTACACTGTTCTTTTCATGGAGCAGTTTGATAACACTGTTTTCATGGAATCTGCAAGGATATTTGAGTGCATTGAAGCCTATGGTGAAAAGGAAATATCCTCAGATAAAACTAGAAAGAAGCTTTCTGAGAAACTGCTTTGTGATGTGTGAATTCATCTCACAGAGTTACACCATTCTTTTCATGGAGCAGTTTGATAACACTGTTTTGGGAATCTGAGAAGGATATTTTGGATCACATTGAAGCCTATGGTGACAAAGGAAATATCCTCAGATAAAACTAGAAAGAAACTTTCTGAGAAACTGCTTTGTGATGTGAATTCATCTCACAGAGTTACACCTTTCTTTTCATGGAGCAGTTTGCTAACACTGTTTTTGGAATCTGCAAGGATATTTGGGAGCACATTGAAGCCTATGGTGAAAAGGAAATATCCTCAGAAAAACTAGAAAGAACTTTCTGAGAAACTTTGTGATGTGAATTCATCACAGAGTTACACTTTCTTTTCATTGAGCAGTTTAACACTGTTTTGTGATGTGTGAATTCATCTCACAGAGTTACCTTTCTTTTCATGAGCAGTTTGTTAACACTGTTTTTGGAATCTGCAAAGGATATTTGGAGCATTGAAGCCTATGGTGAAAAGGAAATATCCTCAGATAAAACTAGAAAGAAGCTTTCTGAGAAACTTTGTGATGTGAATTCATCTCACAGAGTTACATTTCTTTTCATGGAGCAGTTTGCACACTGTTTTTGGAATCTGAAAGGATATTTTGGAGTGCATTGAAGCCTATGGTGAAAAGGAAATATCCTCAGATAAAACTAGAAGAAGCTTTCTGAGAAACTGCTTTGTGATGTGAATTCATCACAGAGTTACATTCTTTTCATTGAGCAGTTTAACACTGTTTTTGGAATCTGCAAGGATATTTTGGATCATTGAAGCCTATGGTGAAAAGGAAATATCCTCAGATAAAACTAGAAAGAAGCTTTCTGAGAAACTGCTTTGTGATGTGAATTCATCTCACAGAGTTACACCATTCTTTTCATGAGCAGTTTAACACTGTTTTTGGAATCTGAGAAGGATATTTTGGATCACATTGAAGCCTATGGTGACAAAGGAAATATCCTCAGATAAAACTAGAAAGAAGCTTTCTGAGAAACTTCTTTGTGATGTGTGAATTCATCTCACAGAGTTACACTGTTCTTTTCATTGAGCAGTTTGCTAACACTGTTTTCTTGGAATCTGCAAAGGATATTTGGAGTGCATTGAAGCCTATGGTGAAAAGGAAATATCCTCAGATAAAACTAGAAGAAGCTTTCTGAGAAACTTCTTTGTGATGTGTGAATTCATCTCACAGAGTTACACCATTCTTTTCATGGAGCAGTTTGATAACACTGTTTTCATGGAATCTGCAAAGGATATTTGGAGCACATTGAAGCCTATGGTGAAAAGGAAATATCCTCAGATAAAACTAGAAAGAACTTTCTGAGAAACTGTTTTGTGATGTGAATTCATCACAGAGTTACACTTTTTTCATGGAGCAGTTTGTTAACACTGTTTTCTGGAATCTGCAAGGATATTTGAGCACATTGAAGCCTATGGTGACAAGGAAATATCCTCAGATAAAACTAGAAAAGCTTTCTGAGAAACTGTTTTGTGATGTGAATTCATCACAGAGTTACACTTTTTCATGGAGCAGTTTAACACTGTTTTGTGGAATCTGAAAGGATATTTGAGCATTGAAGCCTATGGTGACAAAGGAAATATCCTCAGATAAAACTAGAAAGAAGTTTCTGAGAAACTTCTTTGTGATGTGTGAATTCATCTCACAGAGTTACACCTTTCTTTTCATTGAGCAGTTTGCTAACACTGTTTTCATGGAATCTGCAAGGATATTTGGAGCACATTGAAGCCTATGGTGAAAAGGAAATATCCTCAGATAAAACTAGAAAGAAACTTTCTGAGAAACTGCTTTGTGATTTGTGAATTCATCTCACAGAGTTACACCTTTCTTTTCATGGAGCAGTTTGGTAGCACTGTTTTGGAATCTGAGAAGGATATTTTGGATCACATTGAAGCCTATGGTGAAAAGGAAATATCCTCAGATAAAACTAGAAGAAGCTTTCTGAGAAACTTCTTTGTGATGTGTGAATTCATCTCACAGAGTTACACCTTTCTTTTCATGGAGCAGTTTGCTAACACTGTTTTCATGGAATCTGCAAGGATATTTGGAGTGCATTGAAGCCTATGGTGAAAAGGAAATATCCTCAGATAAAACTAGAAGAAGCTTTCTGAGAAACTGCTTTGTGATGTGTGAATTCATCTCACAGAGTTACACTGTTCTTTTCATGAGCAGTTTGATAACACTGTTTTGTGGAATCTGCAAAGGATATTTGGAGTGCATTGAAGCCTATGGTGACAAGGAAATATCCTCAGATAAAACTAGAAAGAAACTTTCTGAGAAACTGCTTTGTGATGTGAATTCATCTCACAGAGTTACACCTTTCTTTTCATGGAGCAGTTTGCTAACACTGTTTTGTGGAATCTGCAAGGATATTTGGAGTGCATTGAAGCCTATGGTGAAAAGGAAATATCCTCAGATAAAACTAGAAAGAAGCTTTCTGAGAAACTTCTTTGTGATGTGTGAATTCATCTCACAGAGTTACACTGTTCTTTTCATGGAGCAGTTTGGTAGCACTGTTTTTGGTAAATCTGAGAAGGGATATTTTGGATCACATTGAAGCCTATGGTGACAAAGGAAATATCCTCAGAGAGGAACTAGAAAGAAGCTTTCTGGGAAAGGTCCTTGTGATGTGTGAATTCATTTCAGAGTTACACTGTTCTTTTCAATGAGCAGTTTGCTAACACAGTTTTCTTGGAATCTGCAATGGGATATTTGGCAGTGCATTGAAGCTTATGGTGACAAATGAAAATCCTGATATAAAAACTAGAAAGAATGTTTCTGAGAAACCGCTTTGTGATGTGATCATTCATCTCACAGAGTTACACAATACTTTTCATGGAGCAGTTTGGTACACTGTCTTTGGGGAATCTGAGAATGGATATTTTGGATCACATTGAAGCCTCTGGTGACAAAGGAAATATCCTCAGTTAAAACTAGAAGAAGCTTTCTGAGAAACTTCTTTGTGATGTGTGAATTCATCTCACAGAGTTACACCTTTCTTTTCATGGAGCAGTTTGCTAACACTGTTTTGTGGAATCTGCAAAGGATATTTGGAGCACATTGAAGCCTATGGTGACAAAGGAAATATCCTCAGATAAAACTAGAAAGAAGCTTTCTGAGAAACTGCTTTGTGATGTGTGAATTCATCTCAGAGTTACACTTTCTTTTCATGGAGCAGTTTGGTAACACTGTTTTGTGGAATCTGCAAAGGATATTTGGAGTGCATTGAAGCCTATGGTGACAAAGGAAATATCCTCAGATAAAACTAGAAGAAGCTTTCTGAGAAACTGCTTTGTGATGTGTGAATTCATCTCACAGAGTTACACCTTTCTTTTCATGGAGCAGTTTGGTAGCACTGTTTTGGAATCTGAGAAGGATATTTTGGATCACATTGAAGCCTATGGTGACAAAGGAAATATCCTCAGATAAAACTAGAAAGAAACTTTCTGAGAAACTTCTTTGTGATGTGTGAATTCATCTCACAGAGTTACACCTTTCTTTTCATGGAGCAGTTTGCTAACACTGTTTTGTGGAATCTGCAAAGGATATTTGGAGCACATTGAAGCCTATGGTGACAAAGGAAATATCCTCAGATAAAACTAGAAAGAAGCTTTATGAGAAACTGCTTTGTGAAGTGTGAATTCATGTCACAGGGTTACACCGTTGTTTTCACTGAACTGTTTGATAAGACTGTTTTGTGGAATCTGCAAAGGATATTTGGAGCACAATGAAGCCTATGTGACAAAGGAAATATCCTCAGATAAAAACTAGAAGAAGCTTTCTGAGAAACTGCTTTGTGATGTGTGAATTCATCTCACAGAGTTACACGATTCTTTTCATGGAGCAGTTTGGTAGCACTGTTTTGGGAATCTGAGGCGGCATATTTGGATCACATTGAAGCCTATGGTGACAAAGGAAATATCCTCAGATAAAAACTAGAAAGAAACTTTCTGAGAAACTTCTTTGTGATGTGTGAATTCATCTCACAGAGTTACACTGTTCTTTTCATTGAGTAGTTTGATAACACTGTTTTTTGGAATCTGCAAGGATATTTGGAGTGCATTGAAGCTTATGGTGAAAAAGGAAATATCCTCAGACAAAAACTAGAAAGAAGCTTTCTGAGAAACTGCTTTTTGATGTGTGAATTCATCTCACAGAGTTACATGATTCTTTTCATGGAGCAGTTTGCTAACACTGTTTTGTGGAATCTGAGAAGGATATTTGGATCACATTGAAGCCTATGGTGACAAAGGAAATATCCTCAGATAAAAACTAGAAAGAAGCTTTCTGAGAAACTTCTTTGTGATGTGTGAATTCATCTCACAGAGTTACACCTTTCTTTTCATGGAGCAGTTTGCTAACACTGTTTTCATGGAATCTGCAAGGATATTTGGAGCACATTGAAGCCTATGGTGAAAAGGAAATATCCTCAGATAAAACTAGAAAGAAGCTTTCTGAGAAACTGCTTTGTGATGTGTGAATTCATCTCACAGAGTTACACCTTTCTTTTCATGGAGCAGTTTGGTAACACTGTTTTTGGAATCTGCAAGGATATTTGGAGCACATTGAAGCCTATGGTGAAAAGGAAATATCCTCAGATAAAACTAAAGAAGCTTTCTGAGAAACTGTTTTGTGATGTGTGAATTCATCTCACAGAGTTACACCATTCTTTTCATGGAGCAGTTTGGTACACTGTTTTTGGAATCTGAGAAGGATATTTGGAGCATTGAGCCTATGGTGAAAAGGAAATATCCTCAGATAAAACTAGAAAGAAGCTTTCTGAGAAACTGTTTTGTGATGTGTGAATTCATCTCACAGAGTTACACCATTCTTTTCATGAGCAGTTTGGTACACTGTTTTTGGAATCTGCAAGGATATTTGGAGTGCATTGAAGCTATGGTGAAAAAGGAAATATCCTCAGATAAAACTAGAAAGAACTTTCTGAGAAACTTCTTTGTGATGTGTGAATTCATCTCACAGAGTTACACCATTCTTTTCATGGAGCAGTTTGTAACACTGTTTTGTGGAATCTGAGAAGGATATTTGGAGCACATTGAAGCCTATGGTGAAAAGGAAATATCCTCAGATAAAACTAGAAAGAAGCTTTCTGAGAAACTGTTTTGTGATGTGTGAATTCATCTCACAGAGTTACATGATTCTTTTCATGGAGCAGTTTGGTAACACTGTTTTTGGAATCTGAAAGGATATTTGAGCACATTGAAGCCTATGGTGAAAAGGAAATATCCTCAGATAAAACTAGAAAGAAGCTTTCTGAGAAACTGCTTTGTGATGTGTGAATTCATCTCACAGAGTTACACCTTTCTTTTCATGAGCAGTTTGGTAACACTGTTTTGTGGAATCTGAGAAGGATATTTGGAGCATTGAAGCCTATGGTGAAAAGGAAATATCCTCAGATAAAACTAGAAAGAAGCTTTCTGAGAAACTTCTTTGTGATGTGTGAATTCATCTCACAGAGTTACACCTTTCTTTTCATGGAGCAGTTTGGTAACACTGTTTTGTGGAATCTGCAAGGATATTTGGAGCACATTGAAGCCTATGGTGAAAAGGAAATATCCTCAGATAAAACTAGAAAGAAGCTTTCTGAGAAACTGTTTTGTGATGTGTGAATTCATCTCACAGAGTTACACCTTTCTTTTCATGGAGCAGTTTGGTAACACTGTTTTGTGGAATCTGAGAAGGATATTTGGAGCACATTGAAGCCTATGGTGAAAAGGAAATATCCTCAGATAAAAACTAGAAAGAAGCTTTCTGAGAAACTTCTTTGTGATGTGTGAATTCATCACAGAGTTACACCTTCTTTTCATGGAGCAGTTTGGTAGCACTGTTTTGGAATCTGCAAAGGATATTTGGAGCACATTGAAGCCTATGGTGAAAAGGAAATATCCTCAGATAAAAACTAGAAAGAAGCTTTCTGAGAAACTGTTTTGTGATGTGAATTCATCTCACAGAGTTACACCTTTCTTTTCATGGAGCAGTTTGCTAACACTGTTTTGTGGAATCTGAGAAGGATATTTTGGATCACATTGAAGCCTATGGTGAAAAGGAAATATCCTCAGATAAAAACTAGAAAGAAGCTTTCTGAGAAACTTCTTTGTGATGTGTGAAGTCATCTCACAGAGTTACACCTTTCTTTTCATGGAGCAGTTTGGTAGCACTGTTTTGGGAATCTGAAAGGATATTTGGAGTGCATTGAAGCCTATGGTGAAAAGGAAATATCCTCAGATAAAAACTAGAAAGAACTTTCTGAGAAACTGCTTTGTGATGTGTGAATTCATCTCACAGAGTTACACATTCTTTTCATGAGCAGTTTGGTAACACTGTTTTGTGGAATCTGAGAAGGATATTTGGAGTGCATTGAAGCCTATGGTGAAAAGGAAATATCTTCAGATAAAAGCTAGAAAGGAGATTACTGAGAAACTGCTTTGTGATGTGGAATTCATCTTACAGAGTTACACCGTTGTTTTCATTGAGCAGTTTGATAACACTGTTTTTGTGGAATCTGCAATAGGATATTTGAGAATGCATTGAAGCCTATGGTGACAAAGGAAATATCCTCAGGTAAAAACAAAAAAGAAGCTTTCTGAGAAACTGCTTTGTGATGTGTGAATTCATCTCACAGAGTTACACCTTTCTTTTCATGGAGCAGTTTGCTAACACTGTTTTCATGGAATCTGCAAAGGAGATTTTGGTGAGTGTATTGCGGCTTATGGTGAAAAAGGAAATATCCTCAGACAAAAACTAGAAAAAAGATTTCTGAGAAACTGCTTTGTGATTTGTGAATTCGTCTCACAGAGTTACATGATTCTTTTCCTGGAGCAGTTTGGTAGCACTGTTTTGAGGGAATCTGAGAAGGATATTTGGATGCATTGAAGCCTATGGTGACAAAAGACATATCCTCACAGAAAAAGCAAAAAGAAGCTTTCTGAGAAACTGTTTTGTAATTTGTGAATTCATCTCACAGAGGTACATGATTCTTTTCATGGAGCTGTTTGGTGACACTGTTTTTGGGGAATCTGAGAAGGATATTTGGATCGCATTGAAGCATATGGTGACAAAGGAAATATCCTCAGATTAAAACCGAAAAGAAGCTTTCTGAGAAACTGTTTTGTGATGTGTGAATTCATCTCACAGAGTTACACCTTCCCTTTCATGGAGCAGTTTCCTAACACTGTTTTCATGGAATCTGCAAAGGATATTTGGGAGCACATTGAAGCCTATGGTGAAAAGGAAATATCCTCAGATAAAAACTAGAAAGAAGCTTTCTGAGAAACTGCTTGTGATGTGTGAATTCATCTCAGAGTTACATTTCTTTTCATGGAGCAGTTTGCTAACACTGTTTTCTTGGAATCTGCAAAGGATATTTGGAGCACATTGAAGCCTATGGTGACAAAGGAAATATCCTCAGATAAAAACTAGAAAGAAGCTTTCTGAGAAACTGCTTTGTGATGTGTGAATTCATCTCACAGAGTTACACTTTTTTCATGGAGCAGTTTGCTAACACTGTTTTTGGAATCTGCAAAGGATATTTGGGAGCACATTGAAGCTATGGTGACAAAGGAAATATCCTCAGACAAAAACTAGAAAGAAGCTTTCTGAGAAACTGCTTTGTGATGTGAATTCATCTCACAGAGTTACACTTCTTTTCATTGAGCAGTTTGGTAGCACTGTTTTTGGAATCTGAAAGGATATTTGGGAGCACATTGAAGCTATGGTGACAAAGGAAATATCCTCAGATAAAACTAGAAAGAAGCTTTCTGAGAAACTTTGTGATGTGAATTCATCTCAGAGTTACACTTCTTTTCATGAGCAGTTTGTAACACTGTTTTTGGAATCTGAGAAGGATATTTGGAGCATTGAAGCTATGGTGACAAAGGAAATATCCTCAGATAAAAACTAGAAAGAAGCTTTCTGAGAAACTTTGTGATGTGAATTCATCTCACAGAGTTACACCTTCTTTTCATGGAGCAGTTTGCTAACACTGTTTTGTGGAATCTGCAAAGGATATTTTGGAGTGCATTGAAGCCTATGGTGAAAAGGAAATATCCTCAGATAAAAACTAGAAAGAAGCTTTCTGAGAAACTGCTTTGTGATGTGAATTCATCTCACAGAGTTACATTCTTTTCATGGAGCAGTTTGTAACACTGTTTTGTGGAATCTGAGAAGGATATTTGGAGCATTGAAGCCTATGGTGACAAAGGAAATATCCTCAGAAAAACTAGAAAGAAGCTTTCTGAGAAACTGTTTTGTGATGTGTGAATTCATCACAGAGTTACACTTTCTTTTCATGAGCAGTTTGTAACACTGTTTTGGGAATCTGAGAAGGATATTTGGAGCATTGAAGCCTATGGTGAAAAGGAAATATCCTCAGATAAAAACTAGAAAAGCTTTCTGAGAAACTTTGTGATGTGAATTCATCTCACAGAGTTACATTCTTTTCATGAGCAGTTTGCTAACACTTTTTTGGAATCTGCAAAGGATATTTGGGAGCACATTGAAGCTATGGTGAAAAGGAAATATCCTCAGATAAAAACTAGAAGAAGCTTTCTGAGAAACTGCTTTGTGATGTGTGAATTCATCTCACAGAGTTACACTTTCTTTTCATGAGCAGTTTGGTAACACTGTTTTGTGGAATCTGAAAGGATATTTGGAGCATTGAAGCTATGGTGAAAAGGAAATATCCTCAGAAAAACTAGAAAGAAGCTTTCTGAGAAACTGTTTTGTGATGTGTGAATTCATCACAGAGTTACATTCTTTTCATGGAGCAGTTTGCTAACACTGTTTTGGAATCTGAGAAGGATATTTGGAGCATTGAAGCCTATGGTGACAAAGGAAATATCCTCAGAAAAACTAGAAAGAACTTTCTGAGAAACTTTTGTGATGTGAATTCATCTCAGAGTTACACTTCTTTTCATGAGCAGTTTGCTAACACTGTTTTGGAATCTGCAAAGGATATTTGGAGTGCATTGAAGCCTATGGTGAAAAGGAAATATCCTCAGAAAAACTAGAAAGAAGCTTTCTGAGAAACTGTTTTGTGATGTGAATTCATCTCACAGAGTTACATTCTTTTCATTGAGCAGTTTGGTAACACTGTTTTTGGAATCTGAAAGGATATTTTGGATCACATTGAAGCCTATGGTGACAAGGAAATATCCTCAGATAAAAACTAGAAAGAAGCTTTCTGAGAAACTGCTTTGTGATGTGAATTCATCTCACAGAGTTACATTCTTTTCATGAGCAGTTTGTAACACTGTTTTTGGAATCTGCAAGGATATTTGGAGCATTGAAGCCTATGGTGACAAGGAAATATCCTCAGACAAAAACTAGAAAGAAGTTTCTGAGAAACTGCTTTGTGATGTGAATTCATCTCACAGAGTTACACCTTTCTTTTCATTGAGCAGTTTGGTAACACTGTTTTTGGAATCTGCAAAGGATATTTGGAGCATTGAAGCTATGGTGAAAAGGAAATATCCTCAGATAAAAACTAGAAAGAAGCTTTCTGAGAAACTGTTTTGTGATGTGAATTCATCTCACAGAGTTACACATTCTTTTCATTGAGCAGTTTGGTAGCACTGTTTTGGAATCTGCAAAGGATATTTGGAGCATTGAAGCTATGGTGAAAAGGAAATATCCTCAGATAAAACTAGAAAGAAGCTTTCTGAGAAACTGCTTTGTGATGTGAATTCATCTCACAGAGTTACACCTTTCTTTTCATGGAGCAGTTTGCTAACACTGTTTTGTGGAATCTGAGAAGGATATTTGGAGCACATTGAAGCTATGGTGAAAAGGAAATATCCTCAGATAAAACTAGAAAGAAGCTTTCTGAGAAACTGCTTTGTGATGTGAATTCATCTCACAGAGTTACACTTCTTTTCATGGAGCAGTTTAACACTGTTTTGTGGAATCTGCAAAGGATATTTGGAGCATTGAAGCTATGGTGAAAAGGAAATATCCTCAGATAAAACTAGAAAGAAGCTTTCTGAGAAACTGCTTTGTGATGTGTGAATTCATCTCACAGAGTTACACTTTCTTTTCATGGAGCAGTTTAACACTGTTTTGTGGAATCTGCAAGGATATTTTGGAGTGCATTGAAGCCTATGGTGACAAAGGAAATATCCTCAGATAAAACTAGAAAGAAGCTTTCTGAGAAACTGCTTTGATGTGTGAATTCATCTCACAGAGTTACACTTTTCATGGAGCAGTTTAACACTGTTTTTGGAATCTGAGAAGGATATTTGGAGCATTGAAGCCTATGGTGAAAAGGAAATATCCTCAGATAAAACTAGAAAGCTTTCTGAGAAACTGTTTTGTGATGTGTGAATTCATCTCACAGAGTTACACTTTTTCATGGAGCAGTTTAACACTGTTTTTTGGAATCTGCAAAGGATATTTGGAGTGCATTGAAGCCTATGGTGAAAAGGAAATATCCTCAGATAAAACTAGAAAGAAGCTTTCTGAGAAACTGCTTTGTGATGTGAATTCATCTCAGAGTTACACTTTTCATGGAGCAGTTTAACACTGTTTTTGGAATCTGCAAGGATATTTGGAGCATTGAAGCTATGGTGAAAAATATCCTCAGAAAAACTAGAAAGAAGTTTTCTGAGAAACTTTTGTGATGTGAATTCATCACAGAGTTACACTTTTCATGGAGCAGTTTAACACTGTTTTGGGAATCTGAGAAGGATATTTTGGATCACATTGAAGCCTATGGTGAAAAGGAAATATCCTCAGATAAAACTAGAAAGAAGCTTTCTGAGAAACTGCTTTGTGATGTGAATTCATCTCAGAGTTACACTTTCTTTTCATGGAGCAGTTTAACACTGTTTTTGGAATCTGCAAGGATATTTGGAGCATTGAAGCTATGGTGAAAAATATCCTCAGAAAAACTAGAAAGAAGTTTTCTGAGAAACTTTTGTGATGTGAATTCATCACAGAGTTACATTCTTTTCATGGAGCAGTTTAACACTGTTTTTGGAATCTGAGAAGGATATTTTGGATCATTGAAGCCTATGGTGACAAAGGAAATATCCTCAGATAAAACTAGAAAGCTTTCTGAGAAACTGCTTTGTGATGTGTGAATTCATCTCACAGAGTTACACTTTCTTTTCATGGAGCAGTTTGCTAACACTGTTTTTGGAATCTGAAAGGATATTTTGGATCATTGAAGCCTATGGTGAAAAGGAAATATCCTCAGATAAAACTAGAAAGAAGCTTTCTGAGAAACTGCTTGTGATGTGAATTCATCTCACAGAGTTACATTCTTTTCATGGAGTTTGCTAACACTGTTTTCTTGGAATCTGCAAAGGATATTTGAGCATTGAAGCCTATGGTGACAAAGGAAATATCCTCAGATAAAACTAGAAAGAACTTTCTGAGAAACTGCTTTGTGATGTGAATTCATCTCACAGAGTTACACTTCTTTTCATTGAGCAGTTTGCTAACACTGTTTTTGGAATCTGCAAGGATATTTGGAGCATTGAAGCCTATGGTGACAAAGGAAATATCCTCAGATAAAACTAGAAAGAAGCTTTCTGAGAAACTGCTTTGTGATGTGTGAATTCATCTCACAGAGTTACACTTCTTTTCATGGAGCAGTTTGCTAACACTGTTTTTGGAATCTGAGAAGGATATTTTGGATCACATTGAAGCCTATGGTGACAAAGGAAATATCCTCAGATAAAAACTAGAAAGCTTTCTGAGAAACTGCTTTGTGATGTGAATTCATCTCACAGAGTTACACCTTTCTTTTCATGGAGCAGTTTGCTAACACTGTTTTTGGAATCTGCAAGGATATTTTGGATCACATTGAAGCCTATGGTGAAAAAGGAAATATCCTCAGATAAAACTAGAAGAAGCTTTCTGAGAAACTGCTTTGTGATGTGTGAATTCATCTCACAGAGTTACACTTTCTTTTCATTGAGCAGTTTGGTAACACTGTTTTTGGAATCTGCAAGGATATTTTGGATCATTGAAGCCTATGGTGACAAAATATCCTCAGATAAAACTAGAAAGCTTTCTGAGAAACTGTTTTGTGATGTGAATTCATCTCAGAGTTACACTTCTTTTCATTGAGCAGTTTGGTAGCACTGTTTTTGGAATCTGCAAGGATATTTGAGCATTGAAGCCTATGGTGAAAAATATCCTCAGATAAAACTAGAAAGAAGCTTTCTGAGAAACTGCTTTGTGATGTGAATTCATCTCACAGAGTTACACTTTCTTTTCATGGAGCAGTTTTAACACTGTTTTGTGGAATCTGCAAAGGATATTTGGATGCATTGAAGCCTATGGTGAAAAGGAAATATCCTCAGAAAAACTAGAAAGAAGTTTTCTGAGAAACTGCTTTGATGTGTGAATTCATCACAGAGTTACATTCTTTTCATTGAGCAGTTTGATAACACTGTTTTTGGAATCTGAAAGGATATTTGGAGCATTGAAGCTATGGTGAAAAATATCCTCAGAAAAACTAGAAAGCTTTCTGAGAAACTTTGTGATGTGAATTCATCTCACAGAGTTACATTCTTTTCATGGAGCAGTTTGCTAACACTGTTTTGTGGAATCTGAGAAGGATATTTGGAGCATTGAAGCCTATGGTGAAAAGGAAATATCCTCAGATAAAACTAGAAAGAAGCTTTCTGAGAAACTGCTTTGTGATGTGTGAATTCATCTCACAGAGTTACACTTTTTCATGGAGCAGTTTGCTAACACTGTTTTGTGGAATCTGCAAAGGATATTTGGAGCATTGAAGCCTATGGTGAAAAATATCCTCAGATAAAACTAGAAAAGCTTTCTGAGAAACTGCTTTGTGATGTGAATTCATCTCACAGAGTTACACCTTTCTTTTCATGGAGCAGTTTGCTAACACTGTTTTGTGGAATCTGCAAGGATATTTGAGCATTGAAGCTATGGTGAAAAATATCCTCAGATAAAAACTAGAAAGAAGCTTTCTGAGAAACTGCTTTGTGATGTGAATTCATCTCACAGAGTTACATTCTTTTCATGGAGCAGTTTGGTAACACTGTTTTTGGAATCTGAAAGGATATTTGGAGCATTGAAGCTATGGTGAAAAATATCCTCAGATAAAACTAGAAAGAAGCTTCTGAGAAACTGTTTTGTGATGTGTGAATTCATCTCACAGTTACACTTTCTTTTCATTGAGCAGTTTGCTAACACTGTTTTCTGGAATCTGCAAGGATATTTGAGCACATTGAAGCTATGGTGAAAAGGAAATATCCTCAGATAAAACTAGAAAGAAGCTTTCTGAGAAACTGCTTGTGATGTGAATTCATCTCACAGAGTTACACCTTCTTTTCATGGAGCAGTTTGATAACACTGTTTTGGGAATCTGAGAAGGATATTTGGAGCATTGAAGCCTATGGTGACAAAGGAAATATCCTCAGATAAAACTAGAAAGAAGCTTTCTGAGAAACTGCTTTGTGATGTGTAATTCATCTCACAGAGTTACACATTCTTTTCATGGAGCAGTTTGGTAGCACTGTTTTTGGAATCTGCAAAGGATATTTTGGATCACATTGAAGCCTATGGTGAAAAGGAAATATCCTCAGATAAAACTAGAAAGAAGCTTTCTGAGAAACTGCTTTGTGATGTGTGAATTCATCTCACAGAGTTACACTTTCTTTTCATGGAGCAGTTTGTTAACACTGTTTTTGGAATCTGAAGGATATTTGGAGCACATTGAAGCTATGGTGACAAAGGAAATATCCTCAGAAAAACTAGAAAGAAGCTTTCTGAGAAACTGCTTGTGATGTGTGAATTCATCACAGAGTTACATGATTCTTTTCATGGAGCAGTTTTAACACTGTTTTTGGAATCTGCAAAGGATATTTGGAGCATTGAAGCCTATGGTGAAAAGGAAATATCCTCATAAAAACTAGAAAGAAACTTTCTGAGAAACTGCTTTGTGATGTGTGAATTCATCTCACAGAGTTACATGATTCTTTTCATGGAGCAGTTTGGTAACACTGTTTTGGAATCTGAGAAGGATATTTTGGATCACATTGAAGCCTATGGTGACAAGGAAATATCCTCAGATAAAACTAGAAAGAAGCTTTCTGAGAAACTGCTTTGTGATGTGAATTCATCTCACAGAGTTACACCTTTCTTTTCATGGAGCAGTTTGCTAACACTGTTTTCATGGAATCTGCAAGGATATTTGGAGTGCATTGAAGCCTATGGTGAAAAGGAAATATCCTCAGATAAAACTAGAAAGAAGCTTTCTGAGAAACTGCTTGTGATGTGTGAATTCATCTCACAGAGTTACACTGTTCTTTTCATGGAGCAGTTTGTAACACTGTTTTCTTGGAATCTGCAAGGATATTTGGAGCACATTGAAGCTATGGTGACAAAGGAAATATCCTCAGATAAAACTAGAAAGAAGCTTTCTGAGAAACTGCTTTGTGATGTGTGAATTCATCTCACAGAGTTACACATTCTTTTCATGGAGCAGTTTGCTAACACTGTTTTGTGGAATCTGCAAAGGATATTTGGAGCATTGAAGCCTATGGTGACAAAGGAAATATCCTCAGATAAAACTAGAAAGAAGCTTTCTGAGAAACTGCTTTGTGATGTGTGAATTCATCTCACAGAGTTACACATTCTTTTCATGGAGCAGTTTGTAACACTGTTTTTGGAATCTGAGAAGGATATTTTGGATCATTGAAGCCTATGGTGACAAAGGAAATATCCTCAGATAAAACTAGAAAGAAGCTTTCTGAGAAACTTCTTTGTGATGTGAATTCATCTCACAGAGTTACACCTTTCTTTTCATGGAGCAGTTTGCTAACACTGTTTTTTGGAATCTGCAAGGATATTTTGGAGTGCATTGAAGCCTATGGTGAAAAGGAAATATCCTCAGATAAAACTAGAAGAAGCTTTCTGAGAAACTTTGTGATGTGAATTCATCTCACAGAGTTACACTTTCTTTTCATTGAGCAGTTTGCTAACACTGTTTTCTGGAATCTGCAAGGATATTTGGAGCATTGAAGCTATGGTGACAAAGGAAATATCCTCAGAAAAACTAGAAAGAAGCTTTCTGAGAAACTGCTTTGTGATGTGAATTCATCACAGAGTTACACCTTTCTTTTCATGGAGCAGTTTTAACACTGTTTTGTGGAATCTGCAAGGATATTTTGGATCATTGAAGCCTATGGTGAAAAGGAAATATCCTCAGATAAAACTAGAAAGCTTTCTGAGAAACTGCTTTGTGATGTGAATTCATCTCAGAGTTACACTTCTTTTCATGAGCAGTTTGCTAACACTGTTTTTGGAATCTGCAAAGGATATTTGGAGCATTGAAGCTATGGTGACAAAGGAAATATCCTCAGATAAAACTAGAAAGAACTTTCTGAGAAACTGTTTTGTGATGTGTGAATTCATCTCACAGAGTTACATTCTTTTCATGGAGCAGTTTGCTAACACTGTTTTTGGAATCTGAAGGATATTTTGGATCACATTGAAGCCTATGGTGACAAAGGAAATATCCTCAGAAAAACTAGAAAGAAGTTTTCTGAGAAACTTCTTTGTGATGTGAATTCATCTCACAGAGTTACACTTTCTTTTCATGGAGCAGTTTGCTAACACTGTTTTTGGAATCTGCAAGGATATTTGGAGCATTGAAGCTATGGTGAAAAGGAAATATCCTCAGATAAAAAGAAAGAAGCTTTCTGAGAAACTTTGTGATGTGAATTCATCTCACAGAGTTACATTCTTTTCATGAGCAGTTTGATAACACTGTTTTTGGAATCTGAAAGGATATTTGGAGCATTGAAGCCTATGGTGACAAGGAAATATCCTCAGAAAAACTAGAAAGAAGCTTTCTGAGAAACTGCTTTGTGATGTGAATTCATCTCACAGAGTTACATTCTTTTCATGGAGCAGTTTGCTAACACTGTTTTTGGAATCTGCAAAGGATATTTGGAGCATTGAAGCCTATGGTGAAAAGGAAATATCCTCAGATAAAACTAGAAAGAAGCTTTCTGAAACTGCTTTGTGATGTGAATTCATCTCACAGAGTTACACCATTCTTTTCATGGAGCAGTTTGCTAACACTGTTTTTGGAATCTGAGAAGGATATTTGGAGCATTGAAGCTATGGTGAAAAATATCCTCAGAAAAACTAGAAAGCTTTCTGAGAAACTTTGTGATGTGAATTCATCTCACAGAGTTACAATTCTTTTCATGGAGCAGTTTGCTAACACTGTTTTTGGAATCTGCAAAGGATATTTGGAGCATTGAAGCCTATGGTGAAAAGGAAATATCCTCAGATAAAACTAGAAAGAAGCTTTCTGAGAAACTGCTTTGTGATGTGTGAATTCATCTCACAGAGTTACACTTTCTTTTCATGAGCAGTTTGTAACACTGTTTTTTGGAATCTGCAAGGATATTTGGAGCACATTGAAGCCTATGGTGAAAAGGAAATATCCTCAGATAAAACTAGAAAGAAGCTTTCTGAGAAACTGCTTTGTGATGTGTGAATTCATCTCACAGAGTTACATGATTCTTTTCATGGAGCAGTTTGTAACACTGTTTTGGGAATCTGAGAAGGATATTTGGAGCATTGAAGCCTATGGTGACAAAGGAAATATCCTCAGATAAAACTAGAAAGAAGCTTTCTGAGAAACTGCTTTGTGATGTGTGAATTCATCTCACAGAGTTACACTGTTCTTTTCATTGAGCAGTTTGCTAACACTGTTTTTTGGAATCTGCAAAGGATATTTTGGAGTGCATTGAAGCCTATGGTGACAAGGAAATATCCTCAGATAAAACTAGAAAGAAGCTTTCTGAGAAACTGCTTTGTGATGTGAATTCATCTCACAGAGTTACACTTTCTTTTCATTGAGCAGTTTGCTAACACTGTTTTCATGGAATCTGCAAAGGATATTTTGGAGTGCATTGAAGCTATGGTGACAAAGGAAATATCCTCAGATAAAAACTAGAAAGAAGTTTTCTGAGAAACTGCTTTGTGATGTGTGAATTCATCTCACAGAGTTACATTCTTTTCATGGAGCAGTTTGCTAACACTGTTTTTTGGAATCTGCAAAGGATATTTGGAGCACATTGAAGCCTATGGTGACAAAGGAAATATCCTCAGATAAAACTAGAAAGAAACTTTCTGAGAAACTGCTTTGTGATGTGTGAATTCATCTCACAGAGTTACACTGTTCTTTTCATTGAGCAGTTTGATAACACTGTTTTTGGAATCTGCAAAGGATATTTTGGAGTGCATTGAAGCTATGGTGACAAAGGAAATATCCTCAGACAAAAACTAGAAAGAACTTTCTGAGAAACTGCTTTGTGATGTGAATTCATCTCACAGAGTTACACTTTCTTTTCATGGAGCAGTTTGCTAACACTGTTTTTGGAATCTGAAGGATATTTTGGAGTGCATTGAAGCCTATGGTGACAAGGAAATATCCTCAGAAAAACTAGAAAGAAGCTTTCTGAGAAACTGCTTTGTGATGTGAATTCATCTCACAGAGTTACATTCTTTTCATGGAGCAGTTTGCTAACACTGTTTTGGGAATCTGAGAAGGATATTTTGGATCATTGAAGCCTATGGTGACAAAGGAAATATCCTCAGATAAAACTAGAAAGAAGCTTTCTGAGAAACTTCTTTGTGATGTGAATTCATCTCACAGAGTTACAATTCTTTTCATGGAGCAGTTTGCTAACACTGTTTTTGGAATCTGCAAAGGATATTTGGAGCATTGAAGCCTATGGTGAAAAATATCCTCAGATAAAACTAGAAAGAAGCTTTCTGAGAAACTTTGTGATGTGAATTCATCTCACAGAGTTACACATTCTTTTCATGAGCAGTTTGGTAGCACTGTTTTTGGAATCTGAAGGATATTTGGAGCACATTGAAGCCTATGGTGAAAAGGAAATATCCTCAGATAAAACTAGAAAGAACTTTCTGAGAAACTGTTTTGTGATGTGAATTCATCTCACAGAGTTACATTCTTTTCATGGAGCAGTTTGCTAACACTGTTTTTGGAATCTGAAGGATATTTGGAGCACATTGAAGCTATGGTGACAAAGGAAATATCCTCAGATAAAACTAGAAAGAAGCTTTCTGAGAAACTCTTTGTGATGTGAATTCATCTCACAGAGTTACACTGTTCTTTTCATTGAGCAGTTTGTAACACTGTTTTTGGAATCTGCAAAGGATATTTGGAGCACATTGAAGCTATGGTGACAAAGGAAATATCCTCAGAAAAACTAGAAAGAAGCTTTCTGAGAAACTTTTGTGATGTGAATTCATCTCACAGAGTTACACTTTCTTTTCATGGAGCAGTTTGTAACACTGTTTTGGAATCTGAGAAGGATATTTGGAGCATTGAAGCCTATGGTGACAAAGGAAATATCCTCAGATAAAACTAGAAAGCTTTCTGAGAAACTGCTTTGTGATGTGAATTCATCTCAGAGTTACATTCTTTTCATGGAGCAGTTTAACACTGTTTTCTGGAATCTGCAAAGGATATTTGGAGTGCATTGAAGCCTATGGTGACAAAGGAAATATCCTCAGATAAAAACTAGAAAGAAGCTTCTGAGAAACTGTTTTGTGATGTGAATTCATCTCACAGAGTTACACCTTTCTTTTCATGGAGCAGTTTGATAACACTGTTTTGTGGAATCTGCAAAGGATATTTGGAGCATTGAAGCCTATGGTGACAAAGGAAATATCCTCAGATAAAACTAGAAAGAAGCTTTCTGAGAAACTTTTGTGATGTGTGAATTCATCACAGAGTTACATGATTCTTTTCATGGAGCAGTTTGGTAGCACTGTTTTTGGAATCTGAAGGATATTTTGGATCACATTGAAGCCTATGGTGAAAAGGAAATATCCTCAGATAAAACTAGAAAGCTTTCTGAGAAACTTTGTGATGTGAATTCATCTCAGAGTTACACTTCTTTTCATGGAGCAGTTTAACACTGTTTTTGGAATCTGCAAAGGATATTTGAGCACATTGAAGCTATGGTGAAAAAGGAAATATCCTCATAAAAACTAGAAAGAAGCTTTCTGAGAAACTTTGTGATGTGTGAATTCATCTCACAGAGTTACACTTTCTTTTCATGGAGCAGTTTGTTAACACTGTTTTGGAATCTGAGAAGGATATTTTGGATCATTGAAGCCTATGGTGAAAAAGGAAATATCCTCAGATAAAACTAGAAAGAAGCTTTCTGAGAAAGTTCTTTGTGATGTGAATTCATCTCACAGAGTTACATTCTTTTCATGGAGCAGTTTGCTAACACTGTTTTTGGAATCTGCAAGGATATTTGGAGCATTGAAGCCTATGGTGACAAAGGAAATATCCTCAGATAAAACTAGAAAGAAGCTTTCTGAGAAACTGTTTTGTGATGTGAATTCATCTCACAGAGTTACACTGTTCTTTTCATTGAGCAGTTTGGTAACACTGTTTTGTGGAATCTGCAAAGGATATTTGGAGCACATTGAAGCCTATGGTGACAAAGGAAATATCCTCAGACAAAAACTAGAAAGAAGCTTTCTGAGAAACTGTTTTGTGATGTGTGAATTCATCTCACAGAGTTACACTTTCTTTTCATGGAGCAGTTTGGTAACACTGTTTTTGGAATCTGCAAGGATATTTGGAGCATTGAAGCTATGGTGAAAAGGAAATATCCTCAGATAAAACTAGAAAGAAGTTTTCTGAGAAACTGCTTTGTGATGTGTGAATTCATCTCACAGAGTTACACTGTTCTTTTCATTGAGCAGTTTGGTAACACTGTTTTTGGAATCTGCAAGGATATTTTGGATCATTGAAGCCTATGGTGAAAAGGAAATATCCTCAGACAAAAACTAGAAAGAAGCTTTCTGAGAAACTGCTTTGTGATGTGTGAATTCATCTCAGAGTTACACTTCTTTTCATTGAGCAGTTTGATAACACTGTTTTTGGAATCTGCAAAGGATATTTGGAGCACATTGAAGCCTATGGTGAAAAGGAAATATCCTCAGATAAAACTAGAAAGAAGCTTTCTGAGAAACTGCTTTGTGATGTGAATTCATCTCACAGAGTTACACATTCTTTTCATGGAGCAGTTTGTTAACACTGTTTTGGAATCTGAAAGGATATTTTGGAGTGCATTGAAGCCTATGGTGACAAAGGAAATATCCTCAGATAAAACTAGAAAGAAGCTTTCTGAGAAACTTTGTGATGTGAATTCATCACAGAGTTACACCTTTCTTTTCATGGAGCAGTTTGCTAACACTGTTTTTGGAATCTGCAAGGATATTTGGAGCATTGAAGCCTATGGTGAAAAGGAAATATCCTCAGATAAAACTAGAAAGAAGCTTTCTGAGAAACTGCTTTGTGATGTGAATTCATCTCACAGAGTTACACCATTCTTTTCATGGAGCAGTTTGATAACACTGTTTTTTGGAATCTGCAAAGGATATTTTGGAGTGCATTGAAGCCTATGGTGACAAAGGAAATATCCTCATAAAAACTAGAAAGAACTTTCTGAGAAACTGCTTTGATGTGAATTCATCTCACAGAGTTACACTTCTTTTCATGAGCAGTTTGTAACACTGTTTTTGGAATCTGAGAAGGATATTTGGAGCATTGAAGCTATGGTGACAAAGGAAATATCCTCAGAAAAACTAGAAAGAAGCTTTCTGAGAAACTTTGTGATGTGAATTCATCTCAGAGTTACACCTTTCTTTTCATGGAGCAGTTTGATAACACTGTTTTGTGGAATCTGCAAAGGATATTTGGAGCATTGAAGCTATGGTGAAAAGGAAATATCCTCAGATAAAACTAGAAAGAAGCTTTCTGAGAAACTGCTTTGATGTGAATTCATCTCACAGAGTTACACCTTTCTTTTCATGGAGCAGTTTGCTAACACTGTTTTTGGAATCTGCAAAGGATATTTGAGTGCATTGAAGCCTATGGTGAAAAGGAAATATCCTCAGAAAAACTAGAAAGAAGCTTTCTGAGAAACTGCTTTGTGATGTGAATTCATCTCACAGAGTTACACTGTTCTTTTCATTGAGCAGTTTGCTAACACTTTTTTGGAATCTGAAGGATATTTGGAGCATTGAAGCCTATGGTGAAAAGGAAATATCCTCAGAAAAACTAGAAAGAAGCTTTCTGAGAAACTGCTTTGTGATGTGAATTCATCTCAGAGTTACACTTTCTTTTCATGGAGCAGTTTGTAACACTGTTTTTGGAATCTGCAAGGATATTTGGAGCATTGAGCCTATGGTGAAAAGGAAATATCCTCAGAAAAACTAGAAAGAAGCTTCTGAGAAACTGCTTTGTGATGTGAATTCATCTCACAGAGTTACATTCTTTTCATGGAGCAGTTTGTAACACTGTTTTTGGAATCTGAGAAGGATATTTGGAGCATTGAAGCCTATGGTGAAAAAGGAAATATCCTCAGATAAAACTAGAAAGAAGCTTTCTGAGAAACTGCTTTGTGATGTGAATTCATCTCAGAGTTACACCTTCTTTTCATGGAGCAGTTTGATACACTGTTTTTGGAATCTGAGAAGGATATTTTGGAGTGCATTGAAGCCTATGGTGACAAGGAAATATCCTCAGATAAAAACTAGAAAGAAGCTTTCTGAGAAACTGCTTTGTGATGTGAATTCATCTCAGAGTTACACCTTTCTTTTCATGGAGCAGTTTGCTAACACTGTTTTTGGAATCTGCAAGGATATTTGAGCACATTGAAGCTATGGTGAAAAGGAAATATCCTCAGATAAAACTAGAAAGAAGTTTTCTGAGAAACTGCTTTGTGATGTGAATTCATCTCACAGAGTTACATTCTTTTCATGGAGCAGTTTGCTAACACTGTTTTGGGAATCTGAGAAGGATATTTGGAGCACATTGAAGCCTATGGTGAAAAGGAAATATCCTCAGATAAAACTAGAAAGAAGTTTTCTGAGAAACTGTTTTGTGATGTGTGAATTCATCTCAGAGTTACACCTTTCTTTTCATGAGCAGTTTGTAACACTGTTTTTGGAATCTGAAGGATATTTGGAGTGCATTGAAGCCTATGGTGAAAAATATCCTCAGATAAAACTAGAAAGAAGTTTTCTGAGAAACTTTGTGATGTGTGAATTCATCACAGAGTTACACTTTTCATGGAGCAGTTTAACACTGTTTTTGGAATCTGCAAAGGATATTTGGAGCATTGAAGCTATGGTGAAAAGGAAATATCCTCAGAAAAACTAGAAAGAAGCTTTCTGAGAAACTTTGTGATGTGTGAATTCATCTCAGAGTTACACTTCTTTTCATTGAGCAGTTTGCTAACACTGTTTTTGGAATCTGAAGGATATTTGGAGCATTGAAGCTATGGTGAAAAGGAAATATCCTCAGAAAAACTAGAAAGAAGCTTTCTGAGAAACTTTGTGATGTGTGTGAATTCATCTCACAGAGTTACACCATTCTTTTCATGAGCAGTTTGGTAGCACTGTTTTTGGAATCTGAAGGATATTTGGAGCATTGAGCCTATGGTGAAAAATATCCTCAGATAAAACTAGAAAAGCTTTCTGAGAAACTGTTTTGTGATGTGTGAATTCATCACAGAGTTACACTTTCTTTTCATGGAGCAGTTTGCTAACACTGTTTTCTGGAATCTGCAAAGGATATTTGAGCATTGAAGCTATGGTGAAAAGGAAATATCCTCAGATAAAACTAGAAAGAAGCTTTCTGAGAAACTGCTTTGTGATGTGAATTCATCTCACAGAGTTACATTCTTTTCATTGAGCAGTTTGCTAACACTGTTTTCTTGGAATCTGCAAAGGATATTTGGAGCATTGAGCCTATGGTGACAAAGGAAATATCCTCAGATAAAACTAGAAAGAAGCTTTCTGAGAAACTGCTTTGTGATGTGTGAATTCATCACAGAGTTACATTCTTTTCATGGAGCAGTTTGTAACACTGTTTTGGAATCTGAGAAGGATATTTGGAGCATTGAAGCTATGGTGAAAAGGAAATATCCTCAGATAAAACTAGAAAGAAGCTTTCTGAGAAACTGCTTTGATGTGTGAATTCATCTCACAGAGTTACACTTTCTTTTCATGGAGCAGTTTGCTAACACTGTTTTTGGAATCTGCAAAGGATATTTGGAGCATTGAAGCTATGGTGACAAAGGAAATATCCTCAGATAAAACTAGAAAGAAGCTTTCTGAGAAACTGCTTTGATGTGTGAATTCATCTCACAGAGTTACACCTTTCTTTTCATGGAGCAGTTTGCTAACACTGTTTTTGGAATCTGAGAAGGATATTTGGAGTGCATTGAAGCCTATGGTGAAAAATATCCTCAGATAAAACTAGAAGAAGCTTTCTGAGAAACTGCTTTGTGATGTGAATTCATCTCACAGAGTTACATGTTCTTTTCATGAGCAGTTTAACACTGTTTTTGGAATCTGCAAGGATATTTGGAGCATTGAAGCTATGGTGACAAAATATCCTCAGATAAAACTAGAAAAGCTTTCTGAGAAACTTTTGTGATGTGTGAATTCATCTCACAGAGTTACACTTTCTTTTCATTGAGCAGTTTGTTAACACTGTTTTGTGGAATCTGCAAAGGATATTTGAGCATTGAAGCCTATGGTGACAAAATATCCTCAGATAAAACTAGAAAGAAGCTTTCTGAAACTGCTTTGTGATGTGAATTCATCACAGAGTTACACTTCTTTTCATGGAGCAGTTTGCTAACACTGTTTTTGGAATCTGCAAGGATATTTGAGCACATTGAAGCCTATGGTGAAAAGGAAATATCCTCAGATAAAACTAGAAAGAAGCTTTCTGAGAAACTTTGTGATGTGTGAATTCATCTCACAGAGTTACCTGATTCTTTTCATGGAGCAGTTTGCTAACACTGTTTTTGGAATCTGCAAAGGATATTTGAGTGCATTGAAGCTATGGTGAAAAGGAAATATCCTCAGATAAAACTAGAAAGAAGCTTTCTGAGAAACTGTTTTGTGATGTGTGAATTCATCTCAGAGTTACACCTTTCTTTTCATGGAGCAGTTTGCTAACACTGTTTTTGGAATCTGCAAAGGATATTTGGAGTGCATTGAAGCTATGGTGAAAAATATCCTCAGATAAAACTAGAAAGAAGCTTTCTGAGAAACTGTTTTGTGATGTGTGAATTCATCTCAGAGTTACACTTTTTTCATGGAGCAGTTTGCTAACACTGTTTTTGGAATCTGCAAGGATATTTGGAGCACATTGAAGCTATGGTGAAAAGGAAATATCCTCAGATAAAAACTAGAAAGAAGCTTTCTGAGAAACTGCTTTGTGATGTGTGAATTCATCTCACAGAGTTACATTCTTTTCATGGAGCAGTTTGATAACACTGTTTTGGAATCTGAGAAGGATATTTGGAGCATTGAAGCCTATGGTGACAAAGGAAATATCCTCAGAAAAACTAGAAAGAAGCTTTCTGAGAAACTGCTTTGTGATGTGAATTCATCTCACAGAGTTACATTTCTTTTCATGGAGCAGTTTGCTAACACTGTTTTTGGAATCTGCAAAGGATATTTTGGAGTGCATTGAAGCCTATGGTGACAAAGGAAATATCCTCAGACAAAAACTAGAAAGAAGCTTTCTGAGAAACTGCTTTGTGATGTGAATTCATCTCACAGAGTTACCTTTCTTTTCATGGAGCAGTTTGCTAACACTGTTTTTGGAATCTGCAAGGATATTTGAGCATTGAAGCTATGGTGACAAAGGAAATATCCTCAGATAAAACTAGAAAGAAGCTTTCTGAGAAACTGCTTTGTGATGTGAATTCATCTCACAGAGTTACACTTTCTTTTCATGGAGCAGTTTGCTAACACTGTTTTGGAATCTGAGAAGGATATTTGGAGCATTGAAGCCTATGGTGACAAGGAAATATCCTCAGATAAAACTAGAAGCTTTCTGAGAAACTGCTTTGTGATGTGTGAATTCATCTCACAGAGTTACACTTTCTTTTCATTGAGCAGTTTGCTAACACTGTTTTTGGAATCTGCAAAGGATATTTGAGTGCATTGAAGCCTATGGTGAAAAAGGAAATATCCTCAGAAAAACTAGAAAGAAGCTTTCTGAGAAACTGCTTTGATGTGAATTCATCTCACAGAGTTACACTTTTTTCATGGAGCAGTTTGGTAACACTGTTTTGGAATCTGAGAAGGATATTTTGGATCACATTGAAGCCTATGGTGACAAAGGAAATATCCTCAGAAAAACTAGAAAGAAGCTTTCTGAGAAACTTTGTGATGTGTGAATTCATCTCACAGAGTTACACCTTTCTTTTCATGGAGCAGTTTGTAACACTGTTTTTGGAATCTGCAAAGGATATTTGGAGCATTGAAGCCTATGGTGAAAAAGGAAATATCCTCAGATAAAACTAGAAAGAAGCTTTCTGAGAAACTTTGTGATGTGTGAATTCATCTCACAGAGTTACATTCTTTTCATGGAGCAGTTTGCTAACACTGTTTTGTGGAATCTGCAAGGATATTTGGAGCATTGAAGCCTATGGTGACAAAGGAAATATCCTCAGATAAAACTAGAAAGAAGCTTTCTGAGAAACTTTGTGATGTGTGAATTCATCTCAGAGTTACACCTTTCTTTTCATGAGCAGTTTGTAACACTGTTTTTGGAATCTGCAAAGGATATTTGGAGCATTGAAGCTATGGTGACAAAGGAAATATCCTCAGATAAAACTAGAAAGAACTTTCTGAGAAACTTTGTGATGTGAATTCATCTCACAGAGTTACACTTCTTTTCATGGAGCAGTTTAACACTGTTTTTGGAATCTGAAAGGATATTTTGGATCATTGAAGCCTATGGTGAAAAATATCCTCAGATAAAACTAGAAAGAAGCTTTCTGAGAAACTCTTTGTGATGTGTGAATTCATCTCAGAGTTACACTTTCTTTTCATGGAGCAGTTTGCTAACACTGTTTTTTGGAATCTGCAAAGGATATTTGGAGCACATTGAAGCCTATGGTGACAAAATATCCTCAGATAAAACTAGAAGAAGCTTTCTGAGAAACTTTGTGATGTGTGAATTCATCTCACAGAGTTACACCTTTCTTTTCATGAGCAGTTTGGTAACACTGTTTTCTGGAATCTGCAAAGGATATTTGGAGCACATTGAAGCTATGGTGAAAAATATCCTCAGAAAAACTAGAAAGAAACTTTCTGAGAAACTGTTTTGTGATGTGTGAATTCATCTCACAGAGTTACATTCTTTTCATGGAGCAGTTTGCTAACACTGTTTTTGGAATCTGCAAGGATATTTTGGATGCATTGAAGCCTATGGTGACAAAGGAAATATCCTCAGATAAAACTAGAAAGAAGCTTTCTGAAACTGCTTTGTGATGTGTGAATTCATCTCACAGAGTTACATTCTTTTCATGGAGCAGTTTGCTAACACTGTTTTTGGAATCTGCAAAGGATATTTGGAGCATTGAGCCTATGGTGAAAAGGAAATATCCTCAGAAAAACTAGAAAGAAGCTTTCTGAGAAACTGCTTTGTGATGTGAATTCATCACAGAGTTACACTTTCTTTTCATGGAGCAGTTTGTAACACTGTTTTCTTGGAATCTGCAAGGATATTTGAGCATTGAAGCTATGGTGACAAAGGAAATATCCTCAGATAAAACTAGAAAAGCTTTCTGAGAAACTGCTTTGTGATGTGAATTCATCTCACAGAGTTACATGATTCTTTTCATGGAGCAGTTTGCTAACACTGTTTTTGGAATCTGAGAAGGATATTTGGAGCATTGAAGCCTATGGTGACAAAGGAAATATCCTCAGATAAAACTAGAAAAGCTTTCTGAGAAACTGCTTTGTGATGTGTGAATTCATCTCACAGAGTTACACTGTTCTTTTCATGGAGCAGTTTGCTAACACTGTTTTCTTGGAATCTGCAAAGGATATTTGGAGCACATTGAAGCCTATGGTGACAAAGGAAATATCCTCAGATAAAACTAGAAGAAGCTTTCTGAGAAACTGCTTTGTGATGTGTGAATTCATCTCACAGAGTTACACTTTCTTTTCATGGAGCAGTTTGCTAACACTGTTTTGTGGAATCTGAAAGGATATTTGGAGCATTGAAGCCTATGGTGAAAAAGGAAATATCCTCAGATAAAACTAGAAAGAAACTTTCTGAGAAACTGCTTTGTGATGTGTGAATTCATCTCACAGAGTTACATTCTTTTCATTGAGCAGTTTGTAACACTGTTTTTGGAATCTGCAAGGATATTTGGAGTGCATTGAAGCCTATGGTGACAAAGGAAATATCCTCAGATAAAAACTAGAAAGAAGCTTTCTGAGAAACTTTGTGATGTGTGAATTCATCTCACAGAGTTACACTTTCTTTTCATGAGCAGTTTGCTAACACTGTTTTCTGGAATCTGCAAGGATATTTGGAGCATTGAAGCCTATGGTGAAAAGGAAATATCCTCAGATAAAACTAGAAAGAAGCTTTCTGAGAAACTTTGTGATGTGTGAATTCATCTCACAGAGTTACACTTTCTTTTCATGAGCAGTTTGCTAACACTGTTTTCTGGAATCTGCAAGGATATTTGGAGCATTGAAGCCTATGGTGAAAAGGAAATATCCTCAGATAAAACTAGAAAGAAGCTTTCTGAGAAACTTTGTGATGTGTGAATTCATCTCACAGAGTTACACTTCTTTTCATGGAGCAGTTTGTAACACTGTTTTTGGAATCTGAGAAGGATATTTGGAGCACATTGAAGCCTATGGTGAAAAGGAAATATCCTCAGATAAAACTAGAAAGAAGCTTTCTGAGAAACTGCTTTGATGTGAATTCATCTCACAGAGTTACACTTTCTTTTCATTGAGCAGTTTGCTAACACTGTTTTCTTGGAATCTGCAAAGGATATTTGGAGTGCATTGAAGCCTATGGTGACAAAGGAAATATCCTCAGATAAAACTAGAAAGAAGCTTTCTGAGAAAGTTCTTTGTGATGTGTGAATTCATCTCACAGAGTTACATTCTTTTCATGGAGCAGTTTGTAACACTGTTTTGTGGAATCTGAGAAGGATATTTTGGATCACATTGAAGCCTATGGTGACAAGGAAATATCCTCAGATAAAACTAGAAAGAAGCTTTCTGAGAAACTTTGTGATGTGTGAATTCATCTCACAGAGTTACACTTTCTTTTCATGAGCAGTTTGCTAACACTGTTTTTGGAATCTGCAAGGATATTTGGAGCACATTGAAGCCTATGGTGACAAGGAAATATCCTCAGATAAAACTAGAAAGAAGCTTTCTGAGAAACTTTGTGATGTGTGAATTCATCTCACAGAGTTACATTCTTTTCATGGAGCAGTTTGATAACACTGTTTTGTGGAATCTGCAAAGGATATTTGGAGTGCATTGAAGCTATGGTGACAAAGGAAATATCCTCAGATAAAACTAGAAAGAAGCTTCTGAGAAACTGTTTTGTGATGTGTGAATTCATCTCACAGAGTTACACTTCTTTTCATGAGCAGTTTGCTAACACTGTTTTTGGAATCTGCAAAGGATATTTTGGAGTGCATTGAAGCTATGGTGACAAAGGAAATATCCTCAGAAAAACTAGAAAGAAGCTTTCTGAGAAACTGCTTTGTGATGTGAATTCATCTCACAGAGTTACACTTTCTTTTCATGGAGCAGTTTGCTAACACTGTTTTTGGAATCTGAGAAGGATATTTTGGATCACATTGAAGCCTATGGTGACAAAGGAAATATCCTCAGAAAAACTAGAAAGAAGCTTTCTGAGAAACTTTGTGATGTGAATTCATCTCACAGAGTTACATTCTTTTCATTGAGCAGTTTGTTAACACTGTTTTTGGAATCTGCAAGGATATTTGGAGCACATTGAAGCTATGGTGAAAAATATCCTCAGATAAAACTAGAAAGCTTTCTGAGAAACTGCTTTGTGATGTGAATTCATCTCACAGAGTTACACTGTTCTTTTCATTGAGCAGTTTAACACTGTTTTCTTGGAATCTGCAAGGATATTTGAGCATTGAAGCCTATGGTGACAAAGGAAATATCCTCAGACAAAAACTAGAAAGCTTTCTGAGAAACTGTTTTGTGATGTGAATTCATCTCACAGAGTTACATTCTTTTCATTGAGCAGTTTGCTAACACTGTTTTGTGGAATCTGCAAAGGATATTTGAGCATTGAAGCCTATGGTGAAAAGGAAATATCCTCAGATAAAACTAGAAAGCTTTCTGAGAAACTGCTTTGTGATGTGTGAATTCATCTCACAGAGTTACATTCTTTTCATGGAGCAGTTTGTTAACACTGTTTTTGGAATCTGCAAGGATATTTGAGTGCATTGAAGCTATGGTGACAAAGGAAATATCCTCAGATAAAACTAGAAAGAAGCTTTCTGAGAAACTGCTTTGTGATGTGAATTCATCTCACAGAGTTACATGTTCTTTTCATGAGCAGTTTGGTAACACTGTTTTGGGAATCTGAGAAGGATATTTTGGATCACATTGAAGCCTATGGTGACAAAGAAATATCCTCAGATAAAACTAGAAAGAACTTTCTGAGAAACTGCTTTGTGATGTGTGAATTCATCTCACAGAGTTACACTTTCTTTTCATGGAGCAGTTTGGTAGCACTGTTTTTGGAATCTGAAAGGATATTTTGGATCACATTGAAGCCTATGGTGACAAAGGAAATATCCTCAGATAAAACTAGAAAGAAGCTTTCTGAGAAACTTTGTGATGTGAATTCATCTCACAGAGTTACATTCTTTTCATGGAGCAGTTTGTAACACTGTTTTTGGAATCTGAAAGGATATTTGGAGCATTGAAGCCTATGGTGAAAAGGAAATATCCTCAGAAAAACTAGAAAGAAGCTTTCTGAGAAACTTTGTGATGTGTGAATTCATCTCACAGAGTTACACATTCTTTTCATGAGCAGTTTGGTAACACTGTTTTTGGAATCTGAAGGATATTTGGAGCATTGAAGCTATGGTGACAAAGGAAATATCCTCAGATAAAACTAGAAAGAAGCTTTCTGAGAAACTTTGTGATGTGTGAATTCATCTCACAGAGTTACACTTTTCATGGAGCAGTTTGCTAACACTGTTTTCTTGGAATCTGCAAAGGATATTTGGAGCATTGAGCCTATGGTGACAAAGGAAATATCCTCAGATAAAACTAGAAAGAAGCTTCTGAGAAACTGCTTGTGATGTGAATTCATCTCACAGAGTTACACATTCTTTTCATGAGCAGTTTGCTAACACTGTTTTCATGGAATCTGCAAAGGATATTTGGAGCACATTGAAGCCTATGGTGAAAAAGGAAATATCCTCAGAAAAACTAGAAAGCTTTCTGAGAAACTGCTTTGTGATGTGTGAATTCATCTCACAGAGTTACACTTTCTTTTCATGGAGCAGTTTGTAACACTGTTTTCTTGGAATCTGCAAGGATATTTTGGAGTGCATTGAAGCCTATGGTGAAAAGGAAATATCCTCAGAAAAACTAGAAAGAAGCTTTCTGAGAAACTTTGTGATGTGAATTCATCACAGAGTTACATGTTCTTTTCATGGAGCAGTTTGTTAACACTGTTTTTGGAATCTGCAAGGATATTTGGAGCATTGAAGCCTATGGTGACAAAGGAAATATCCTCAGATAAAACTAGAAAGAAGTTTTCTGAGAAACTGCTTTGTGATGTGTGAATTCATCTCACAGAGTTACATTCTTTTCATGGAGCAGTTTGTAACACTGTTTTTGGAATCTGAAGGATATTTGGAGCATTGAAGCCTATGGTGACAAGGAAATATCCTCAGAAAAACTAGAAAGAAGCTTTCTGAGAAACTTTGTGATGTGTGAATTCATCTCACAGAGTTACACCTTTCTTTTCATGAGCAGTTTGGTACACTGTTTTGGGAATCTGAGAAGGATATTTGGAGCATTGAGCCTATGGTGAAAAGGAAATATCCTCAGAAAAACTAGAAAGAAGCTTTCTGAGAAACTGTTTTGTGATGTGAATTCATCACAGAGTTACACTTTCTTTTCATGAGCAGTTTGCTAACACTGTTTTTGGAATCTGCAAGGATATTTGAGTGCATTGAAGCCTATGGTGACAAAGGAAATATCCTCAGATAAAACTAGAAAGAAGCTTTCTGAGAAACTGCTTTGTGATGTGAATTCATCTCACAGAGTTACACTTTTCATGGAGCAGTTTAACACTGTTTTGTGGAATCTGAGAAGGATATTTTGGATCATTGAAGCCTATGGTGACAAAGGAAATATCCTCAGATAAAACTAGAAAGAAGCTTCTGAGAAACTGTTTTGTGATGTGAATTCATCTCACAGAGTTACATTCTTTTCATGGAGCAGTTTGTAACACTGTTTTTGGAATCTGAAGGATATTTGGAGCATTGAAGCCTATGGTGAAAAGGAAATATCCTCAGATAAAAACTAGAAAGCTTTCTGAGAAACTTTGTGATGTGAATTCATCTCACAGAGTTACACCTTTCTTTTCATGGAGCAGTTTAACACTGTTTTTGGAATCTGCAAAGGATATTTGAGCACATTGAAGCTATGGTGAAAAGGAAATATCCTCAGATAAAACTAGAAAGAAGCTTTCTGAGAAACTGTTTTGTGATGTGAATTCATCTCACAGAGTTACACTGTTCTTTTCATTGAGCAGTTTGTTAACACTGTTTTGTGGAATCTGAAAGGATATTTGGAGCACATTGAAGCCTATGGTGACAAAGGAAATATCCTCAGATAAAACTAGAAAGAAGCTTTCTGAGAAACTGCTTTGTGATGTGAATTCATCTCACAGAGTTACACTGTTCTTTTCATTGAGCAGTTTGGTAACACTGTTTTGTGGAATCTGCAAAGGATATTTGGAGCACATTGAAGCCTATGGTGACAAAGGAAATATCCTCAGATAAAACTAGAAAGAAGCTTTCTGAGAAACTGCTTTGATGTGTGAATTCATCTCACAGAGTTACATTCTTTTCATTGAGCAGTTTAACACTGTTTTTGGAATCTGCAAGGATATTTTGGATCATTGAAGCCTATGGTGAAAAATATCCTCAGATAAAACTAGAAGCTTTCTGAGAAAGTTCTTTGTGATGTGAATTCATCACAGAGTTACATTCTTTTCATGGAGCAGTTTAACACTGTTTTTGGAATCTGCAAGGATATTTGAGCACATTGAAGCCTATGGTGACAAGGAAATATCCTCATAAAAACTAGAAGAAGCTTTCTGAAACTGCTTTGTGATGTGAATTCATCACAGAGTTACATTCTTTTCATTGAGCAGTTTGTAACACTGTTTTTGGAATCTGAAGGATATTTTGGATCATTGAAGCCTATGGTGAAAAGGAAATATCCTCAGAAAAACTAGAAAGAAGTTTTCTGAGAAACTGCTTTGATGTGTGAATTCATCTCACAGAGTTACACATTCTTTTCATGGAGCAGTTTAACACTGTTTTCATGGAATCTGCAAAGGATATTTGGAGCATTGAAGCTATGGTGAAAAATATCCTCAGATAAAACTAGAAAGAAACTTTCTGAGAAACTTTGTGATGTGTTAATTCATCTCACAGAGTTACACTGTTCTTTTCATGGAGCAGTTTGGTAACACTGTTTTTGGAATCTGAAGGATATTTGGAGCATTGAAGCTATGGTGAAAAGGAAATATCCTCAGAAAAACTAGAAAGAAACTTTCTGAGAAACTTTGTGATGTGTGAATTCATCTCAGAGTTACACTTTTCATGGAGCAGTTTAACACTGTTTTCATGGAATCTGCAAAGGATATTTGGAGCATTGAAGCTATGGTGAAAAATATCCTCAGATAAAACTAGAAAGAAGCTTTCTGAAACTGCTTTGTGATGTGTTAATTCATCTCACAGAGTTACATGATTCTTTTCATGGAGCAGTTTGCTAACACTGTTTTCTGGAATCTGCAAAGGATATTTGGAGCATTGAAGCTATGGTGAAAAATATCCTCAGACAAAAACTAGAAAGAAGTTTTCTGAGAAACTTTTGTGATGTGAATTCATCTCACAGAGTTACACCTTTCTTTTCATGGAGCAGTTTAACACTGTTTTTGGAATCTGCAAGGATATTTGGAGCATTGAGCCTATGGTGAAAAATATCCTCAGAAAAACTAGAAAAGCTTTCTGAGAAACTGTTTTGTGATGTGTGAATTCATCACAGAGTTACATGATTCTTTTCATGGAGCAGTTTAACACTGTTTTCTGGAATCTGCAAGGATATTTGGAGCATTGAAGCTATGGTGAAAAATATCCTCAGAAAAACTAGAAAAGCTTTCTGAGAAACTTTGTGATGTGTGAATTCATCTCACAGAGTTACACCATTCTTTTCATGGAGCAGTTTGTTAACACTGTTTTTGGAATCTGCAAGGATATTTGAGTGCATTGAAGCCTATGGTGAAAAATATCCTCAGATAAAACTAGAAGCTTTCTGAGAAACTTTGTGATGTGAATTCATCACAGAGTTACATTCTTTTCATTGAGCAGTTTGCTAACACTGTTTTTGGAATCTGAAGGATATTTGAGCATTGAAGCCTATGGTGAAAAATATCCTCAGAAAAACTAGAAAGAAGTTTTCTGAGAAACTGCTTTGTGATGTGAATTCATCACAGAGTTACATTCTTTTCATTGAGCAGTTTGCTAACACTGTTTTTGGAATCTGCAAGGATATTTGGAGCATTGAAGCTATGGTGACAAAATATCCTCAGATAAAACTAGAAAGAACTTTCTGAGAAACTGCTTTGTGATGTGTGAATTCATCTCAGAGTTACATTCTTTTCATGGAGCAGTTTGATAACACTGTTTTGTGGAATCTGCAAAGGATATTTTGGATGCATTGAAGCCTATGGTGAAAAATATCCTCAGACAAAAACTAGAAAGAAGTTTTCTGAGAAACTGTTTTGTGATGTGAATTCATCACAGAGTTACACTGTTCTTTTCATTGAGCAGTTTGCTAACACTGTTTTGGAATCTGCAAAGGATATTTTGGATCACATTGAAGCCTATGGTGACAAAATATCCTCAGATAAAACTAGAAAAGCTTTCTGAGAAACTTTGTGATGTGAATTCATCACAGAGTTACATTCTTTTCATGGAGCAGTTTGGTAACACTGTTTTTGGAATCTGCAAAGGATATTTGAGCATTGAAGCCTATGGTGACAAAATATCCTCAGAAAAACTAGAAAGAAGTTTTCTGAGAAACTTTTGTGATGTGAATTCATCACAGAGTTACATTCTTTTCATGGAGCAGTTTGATAACACTGTTTTGTGGAATCTGCAAGGATATTTTGGATCACATTGAAGCCTATGGTGACAAAATATCCTCAGATAAAACTAGAAGCTTTCTGAGAAACTTTGTGATGTGAATTCATCTCACAGAGTTACATTCTTTTCATGGAGCAGTTTGCTAACACTGTTTTTGGAATCTGAAGGATATTTTGGATCATTGAAGCCTATGGTGACAAAATATCCTCAGAAAAACTAGAAAGAAGTTTTCTGAGAAACTGCTTTGATGTGAATTCATCTCAGAGTTACACTTTTTTCATGGAGCAGTTTGTTAACACTGTTTTTGGAATCTGAAGGATATTTTGGATCATTGAAGCCTATGGTGACAAAATATCCTCAGAAAAACTAGAAAGAAGTTTTCTGAGAAACTTTTGTGATGTGAATTCATCACAGAGTTACACTGTTCTTTTCATTGAGCAGTTTGCTAACACTGTTTTCTTGGAATCTGCAAGGATATTTTGGATCATTGAAGCCTATGGTGAAAAGGAAATATCCTCAGATAAAACTAGAAGCTTTCTGAGAAACTTTGTGATGTGAATTCATCTCACAGAGTTACACCTTTCTTTTCATGGAGCAGTTTAACACTGTTTTCTTGGAATCTGCAAAGGATATTTTGGATCATTGAAGCCTATGGTGACAAAATATCCTCAGATAAAACTAGAAGCTTTCTGAGAAACTTTGTGATGTGAATTCATCTCAGAGTTACACTGTTCTTTTCATGGAGCAGTTTGGTAACACTGTTTTTGGAATCTGCAAGGATATTTGGAGCATTGAAGCCTATGGTGACAAAATATCCTCAGAAAAACTAGAAAAGCTTTCTGAGAAACTTTGTGATGTGAATTCATCACAGAGTTACATTCTTTTCATGGAGCAGTTTGTTAACACTGTTTTTGGAATCTGAGAAGGATATTTTGGATCATTGAAGCCTATGGTGACAAAATATCCTCAGATAAAACTAGAAAGAAGTTTTCTGAGAAACTTCTTTGTGATGTGAATTCATCACAGAGTTACACTTTTTTCATGGAGCAGTTTGGTAACACTGTTTTTGGAATCTGAAAGGATATTTGGAGCATTGAAGCTATGGTGACAAAATATCCTCAGATAAAACTAGAAGCTTTCTGAGAAACTGCTTTGATGTGAATTCATCACAGAGTTACACTGTTCTTTTCATTGAGCAGTTTGTAACACTGTTTTTGGAATCTGAGAAGGATATTTTGGAGTGCATTGAAGCCTATGGTGAAAAGGAAATATCCTCAGATAAAACTAGAAGCTTTCTGAGAAACTTTGTGATGTGAATTCATCACAGAGTTACACATTCTTTTCATTGAGCAGTTTGATAACACTGTTTTCATGGAATCTGCAAAGGATATTTTGGATCACATTGAAGCCTATGGTGACAAAATATCCTCAGATAAAACTAGAAAGAAGTTTTCTGAGAAACTGCTTGTGATGTGAATTCATCACAGAGTTACATTCTTTTCATGGAGCAGTTTGTTAACACTGTTTTTGGAATCTGAAAGGATATTTGGAGCATTGAGCCTATGGTGAAAAGGAAATATCCTCATAAAAACTAGAAAGAAGTTTTCTGAGAAACTGCTTGTGATGTGAATTCATCACAGAGTTACACTTCTTTTCATTGAGCAGTTTGATAACACTGTTTTCTTGGAATCTGCAAGGATATTTTGGATGCATTGAAGCCTATGGTGACAAGGAAATATCCTCAGAAAAACTAGAAAGAAGTTTTCTGAGAAACTTTGTGATGTGTGAATTCATCACAGAGTTACATTCTTTTCATGGAGCAGTTTAACACTGTTTTTGGAATCTGCAAGGATATTTGGAGCATTGAGCCTATGGTGAAAAGGAAATATCCTCATAAAAACTAGAAAAGCTTTCTGAGAAACTGTTTTGTGATGTGAATTCATCACAGAGTTACATTCTTTTCATTGAGCAGTTTGATAACACTGTTTTTGGAATCTGAAGGATATTTTGGATCACATTGAAGCCTATGGTGAAAAGGAAATATCCTCATAAAAACTAGAAAAGCTTTCTGAGAAACTTTGTGATGTGAATTCATCACAGAGTTACATTCTTTTCATGGAGCAGTTTAACACTGTTTTTGGAATCTGAAGGATATTTTGGATCATTGAAGCCTATGGTGACAAAATATCCTCAGATAAAACTAGAAAGAACTTTCTGAGAAACTTTGTGATGTGAATTCATCACAGAGTTACATTCTTTTCATGGAGCAGTTTAACACTGTTTTTGGAATCTGAAGGATATTTTGGATCATTGAAGCCTATGGTGAAAAGGAAATATCCTCATAAAAACTAGAAAAGCTTTCTGAGAAACTTTGTGATGTGTGAATTCATCTCACAGAGTTACATTCTTTTCATGGAGCAGTTTGGTAACACTGTTTTTGGAATCTGAGAAGGATATTTGGAGCATTGAAGCTATGGTGACAAAATATCCTCAGATAAAACTAGAAGCTTTCTGAGAAACTTTGTGATGTGAATTCATCTCAGAGTTACACTTTTCATGGAGCAGTTTGCTAACACTGTTTTCATGGAATCTGCAAAGGATATTTTGGATCACATTGAAGCCTATGGTGACAAAATATCCTCAGATAAAACTAGAAGCTTTCTGAGAAAGTTCTTTGTGATGTGTGAATTCATCTCACAGAGTTACACTTCTTTTCATTGAGCAGTTTAACACTGTTTTTGGAATCTGAAGGATATTTGGAGCATTGAAGCTATGGTGACAAAGGAAATATCCTCAGATAAAACTAGAAGCTTTCTGAGAAAGTTCTTTGTGATGTGAATTCATCACAGAGTTACACTTTTCATGGAGCAGTTTAACACTGTTTTGGAATCTGAGAAGGATATTTGGAGCATTGAAGCTATGGTGACAAAATATCCTCAGATAAAACTAGAAGCTTTCTGAGAAACTTTGTGATGTGAATTCATCACAGAGTTACACTTCTTTTCATTGAGCAGTTTGGTAGCACTGTTTTTGGAATCTGAAGGATATTTGGAGCATTGAAGCTATGGTGAAAAGGAAATATCCTCATAAAAACTAGAAAAGCTTTCTGAGAAACTTTGTGATGTGAATTCATCTCAGAGTTACACTTCTTTTCATGGAGCAGTTTAACACTGTTTTTGGAATCTGAAGGATATTTTGGATCATTGAAGCCTATGGTGAAAAGGAAATATCCTCAGATAAAACTAGAGAAGCTTTCTGAGAAACTTTGTGATGTGTGAATTCATCTCACAGAGTTACATTCTTTTCATTGAGCAGTTTGCTAACACTGTTTTTGGAATCTGAAGGATATTTGGAGCATTGAAGCTATGGTGACAAAATATCCTCAGAAAAACTAGAAAAGCTTTCTGAGAAACTTTGTGATGTGTGAATTCATCTCACAGAGTTACACTTTTCATGGAGCAGTTTGGTAACACTGTTTTTGGAATCTGAAGGATATTTTGGATGCATTGAAGCCTATGGTGAAAAGGAAATATCCTCATAAAAACTAGAAAAGCTTTCTGAGAAACTGCTTTGATGTGAATTCATCTCAGAGTTACACTTCTTTTCATTGAGCAGTTTGTAACACTGTTTTCATGGAATCTGCAAAGGATATTTGAGTGCATTGAAGCTATGGTGACAAAATATCCTCAGATAAAACTAGAAGCTTTCTGAGAAACTTTGTGATGTGTGAATTCATCACAGAGTTACATTCTTTTCATTGAGCAGTTTAACACTGTTTTTGGAATCTGCAAGGATATTTTGGATCACATTGAAGCCTATGGTGAAAAGGAAATATCCTCAGAAAAACTAGAAAGAAGTTTTCTGAGAAACTTTGTGATGTGAATTCATCTCAGAGTTACACTTTTCATGGAGCAGTTTAACACTGTTTTTGGAATCTGAGAAGGATATTTTGGAGTGCATTGAAGCTATGGTGAAAAGGAAATATCCTCAGAAAAACTAGAAAAGCTTTCTGAGAAAGTTCTTTGTGATGTGAATTCATCACAGAGTTACACATTCTTTTCATTGAGCAGTTTGATAACACTGTTTTCTTGGAATCTGCAAGGATATTTGAGTGCATTGAAGCCTATGGTGACAAGGAAATATCCTCAGATAAAACTAGAAGAAGCTTTCTGAGAAAGTTCTTTGTGATGTGTGAATTCATCTCACAGAGTTACACTTTTTTCATGGAGCAGTTTGCTAACACTGTTTTTGGAATCTGCAAGGATATTTGAGTGCATTGAAGCTATGGTGACAAAATATCCTCAGATAAAACTAGAAGCTTTCTGAAACTGCTTTGTGATGTGTGAATTCATCACAGAGTTACACCTTTCTTTTCATGGAGCAGTTTAACACTGTTTTGTGGAATCTGCAAGGATATTTGGGAGTGCATTGAAGCTATGGTGACAAAATATCCTCAGAAAAACTAGAAAGAAGTTTTCTGAGAAACTTCTTTGTGATGTGTGAATTCATCTCACAGAGTTACACTGTTCTTTTCATGGAGCAGTTTGTAACACTGTTTTCATGGAATCTGCAAAGGATATTTGAGCATTGAAGCCTATGGTGACAAAATATCCTCAGATAAAACTAGAAAGAAGTTTTCTGAGAAACTGTTTTGTGATGTGAATTCATCTCAGAGTTACACTGTTCTTTTCATTGAGCAGTTTGATAACACTGTTTTTGGAATCTGAGAAGGATATTTGGAGCATTGAAGCTATGGTGACAAAATATCCTCAGAAAAACTAGAAAGAACTTTCTGAGAAACTGTTTTGTGATGTGTGAATTCATCACAGAGTTACACTTTTCATGGAGCAGTTTGGTAGCACTGTTTTTGGAATCTGAGAAGGATATTTGGAGCATTGAAGCTATGGTGACAAAATATCCTCAGATAAAACTAGAAGCTTTCTGAAACTGCTTTGTGATGTGAATTCATCACAGAGTTACATTCTTTTCATGGAGCAGTTTGTAACACTGTTTTGTGGAATCTGCAAGGATATTTTGGATCATTGAAGCCTATGGTGACAAAATATCCTCAGATAAAACTAGAAGCTTTCTGAGAAACTGTTTTGTGGAATCTGAGAAGGATATTTGGAGCACATTGAAGCCTATGGTGAAAAGGAAATATCCTCAGAAAAACTAGAAAGAAGCTTTCTGAGAAACTGCTTTGTGATGTGTGAATTCATCTCACAGAGTTACACTGTTCTTTTCATGGAGCAGTTTAACACTGTTTTTGGAATCTGCAAAGGATATTTGAGCATTGAAGCTATGGTGAAAAGGAAATATCCTCAGATAAAAACTAGAAAGAAGTTTTCTGAGAAACTGCTTTGTGATGTGAATTCATCTCACAGAGTTACATGATTCTTTTCATGGAGCAGTTTGGTAACACTGTTTTTGGAATCTGCAAGGATATTTGAGCATTGAAGCCTATGGTGAAAAGGAAATATCCTCAGAAAAACTAGAAAGAAGCTTTCTGAGAAACTGCTTTGTGATGTGTGAATTCATCTCACAGAGTTACACTGTTCTTTTCATGGAGCAGTTTAACACTGTTTTTGGAATCTGCAAAGGATATTTGAGCATTGAAGCTATGGTGAAAAGGAAATATCCTCAGATAAAAACTAGAAAGAAGTTTCTGAGAAACTGCTTTGTGATGTGAATTCATCTCACAGAGTTACATGATTCTTTTCATGGAGCAGTTTGGTAACACTGTTTTTGGAATCTGAGAAGGATATTTTGGATCATTGAAGCCTATGGTGACAAAGGAAATATCCTCAGATAAAACTAGAAAGAAGCTTTCTGAGAAACTTTTGTGATGTGAATTCATCTCACAGAGTTACACTTTCTTTTCATGGAGCAGTTTGTAACACTGTTTTTTGGAATCTGCAAGGATATTTGAGTGCATTGAAGCCTATGGTGAAAAGGAAATATCCTCAGATAAAACTAGAAAGAAGCTTTCTGAGAAACTTTTGTGATGTGAATTCATCTCACAGAGTTACACTTTCTTTTCATGGAGCAGTTTGGTAACACTGTTTTTGGAATCTGAAGGATATTTGGAGCATTGAAGCTATGGTGACAAAGGAAATATCCTCAGATAAAAAGAAAGAAGCTTTCTGAGAAACTTTGTGATGTGAATTCATCTCACAGAGTTACACCTTCTTTTCATGGAGCAGTTTGCTAACACTGTTTTTGGAATCTGCAAGGATATTTGAGCATTGAAGCTATGGTGACAAAATATCCTCAGAAAAACTAGAAAGAAACTTTCTGAGAAACTGCTTTGATGTGTGAATTCATCTCACAGAGTTACATTCTTTTCATGGAGCAGTTTAACACTGTTTTCATGGAGCAGTTTGATAACACTGTTTTTGGAATCTGCAAAGGATATTTGAGCATTGAAGCCTATGGTGACAAGGAAATATCCTCAGAAAAACTAGAAAGAAGCTTTCTGAGAAACTTTGTGATGTGAATTCATCTCAGAGTTACATTCTTTTCATGGAGCAGTTTGCTAACACTGTTTTTGGAATCTGAAGGATATTTGGAGCATTGAGCCTATGGTGAAAAGGAAATATCCTCAGATAAAAACTAGAAAGAACTTTCTGAGAAACTGTTTTGTGATGTGTGAATTCATCTCACAGAGTTACATGATTCTTTTCATGGAGCAGTTTGGTAGCACTGTTTTGGAATCTGAGAAGGATATTTGGAGCATTGAAGCTATGGTGAAAAGGAAATATCCTCAGAAAAACTAGAAAGAAGCTTGAGAAACTGCTTTGTGATGTGAATTCATCTCACAGAGTTACACTTTCTTTTCATGGAGCAGTTTGTAACACTGTTTTGGGAATCTGAGAAGGATATTTGGAGCATTGAGCCTATGGTGAAAAAGGAAATATCCTCAGATAAAACTAGAAAGAAGTTTTCTGAGAAACTTTTGTGATGTGAATTCATCTCACAGAGTTACATTCTTTTCATTGAGCAGTTTGTAACACTGTTTTGTGGAATCTGAAAGGATATTTTGGAGTGCATTGAAGCCTATGGTGAAAAGGAAATATCCTCAGATAAAACTAGAAAGAAGCTTTCTGAGAAACTTTGTGATGTGAATTCATCTCAGAGTTACATTCTTTTCATGGAGCAGTTTAACACTGTTTTGTGGAATCTGCAAAGGATATTTGAGCATTGAAGCTATGGTGAAAAGGAAATATCCTCAGATAAAACTAGAAAGAAGCTTTCTGAGAAACTTTTGTGATGTGTGAATTCATCTCACAGAGTTACACTTTCTTTTCATGGAGCAGTTTAACACTGTTTTTGGAATCTGCAAGGATATTTTGGAGTGCATTGAAGCCTATGGTGAAAAGGAAATATCCTCAGATAAAACTAGAAAGCTTTCTGAGAAACTGTTTTGTGATGTGAATTCATCTCACAGAGTTACACTTTCTTTTCATGGAGCAGTTTTAACACTGTTTTTGGAATCTGAGAAGGATATTTGGAGCACATTGAAGCCTATGGTGAAAAGGAAATATCCTCAGATAAAACTAGAAAGAAGCTTTCTGAGAAACTTTGTGATGTGAATTCATCTCACAGAGTTACACCTTTCTTTTCATGAGCAGTTTTAACACTGTTTTTGGAATCTGCAAAGGATATTTGGAGCATTGAAGCCTATGGTGAAAAGGAAATATCCTCAGATAAAACTAGAGAAGCTTTCTGAGAAACTGCTTTGTGATGTGAATTCATCACAGAGTTACACTTTTCATGGAGCAGTTTGCTAACACTGTTTTGTGGAATCTGAGAAGGATATTTGAGTGCATTGAAGCTATGGTGACAAAGGAAATATCCTCAGATAAAACTAGAAGAAGCTTTCTGAGAAACTGCTTTGTGATGTGTGAATTCATCTCACAGAGTTACATTCTTTTCATGGAGCAGTTTGCTAACACTGTTTTTTGGAATCTGCAAGGATATTTTGGAGTGCATTGAAGCCTATGGTGACAAAGGAAATATCCTCAGACAAAAACTAGAAAGAAGCTTTCTGAGAAACTGCTTTGTGATGTGTGAATTCATCTCACAGAGTTACACCTTTCTTTTCATGAGCAGTTTGCTAACACTGTTTTGTGGAATCTGCAAGGATATTTGGAGCATTGAAGCCTATGGTGAAAAGGAAATATCCTCAGATAAAACTAGAAAGAAGCTTTCTGAGAAACTGCTTTGTGATGTGAATTCATCTCACAGAGTTACACTTTCTTTTCATTGAGCAGTTTGCTAACACTGTTTTTGGAATCTGCAAAGGATATTTGGAGCACATTGAAGCTATGGTGAAAAGGAAATATCCTCAGATAAAACTAGAGAAGCTTTCTGAGAAACTGCTTTGTGATGTGAATTCATCTCACAGAGTTACATTCTTTTCATGAGCAGTTTGGTAACACTGTTTTGGGAATCTGAAAGGATATTTGGAGTGCATTGAAGCTATGGTGAAAAGGAAATATCCTCAGAAAAACTAGAAAGAAGCTTGAGAAACTGCTTTGTGATGTGTGAATTCATCTCAGAGTTACACTTCTTTTCATTGAGCAGTTTGATAACACTGTTTTCTTGGAATCTGCAAAGGATATTTGGAGCACATTGAAGCCTATGGTGAAAAAGGAAATATCCTCAGATAAAACTAGAAAGAAGCTTGAGAAACTGCTTGTGATGTGAATTCATCTCACAGAGTTACACTGTTCTTTTCATTGAGCAGTTTGTTAACACTGTTTTTTGGAATCTGCAAGGATATTTGGAGTGCATTGAAGCTATGGTGAAAAGGAAATATCCTCAGATAAAACTAGAAGAAGCTTTCTGAGAAACTTTGTGATGTGTGAATTCATCTCACAGAGTTACACCTTTTCATGGAGCAGTTTGCTAACACTGTTTTTGGAATCTGCAAGGATATTTGAGTGCATTGAAGCCTATGGTGACAAAGGAAATATCCTCAGATAAAACTAGAAAGAAGCTTTCTGAGAAACTGTTTTGTGATGTGAATTCATCACAGAGTTACATTTCTTTTCATGAGCAGTTTGGTAACACTGTTTTGGGAATCTGCAAAGGATATTTGAGCATTGAAGCCTATGGTGACAAGGAAATATCCTCAGAAAAACTAGAAAGAAGCTTTCTGAGAAACTTTGTGATGTGTGAATTCATCTCACAGAGTTACATTTCTTTTCATGGAGCAGTTTGCTAACACTGTTTTGGAATCTGCAAGGATATTTGGAGCATTGAAGCCTATGGTGAAAAGGAAATATCCTCAGATAAAACTAGAAAGAAGTTTTCTGAGAAACTTTTGTGATGTGAATTCATCTCAGAGTTACACTTTTCATGGAGCAGTTTGCTAACACTGTTTTTGGAATCTGCAAGGATATTTTGGAGTGCATTGAAGCTATGGTGAAAAGGAAATATCCTCAGATAAAACTAGAAAGAAGCTTTCTGAGAAACTGCTTGTGATGTGTGAATTCATCTCACAGAGTTACACTTCTTTTCATGAGCAGTTTGTTAACACTGTTTTCATGGAATCTGCAAAGGATATTTGGAGCATTGAAGCTATGGTGACAAAATATCCTCAGAAAAACTAGAAAGCTTTCTGAGAAACTTTGTGATGTGAATTCATCACAGAGTTACATTCTTTTCATTGAGCAGTTTGCTAACACTGTTTTGGAATCTGCAGGATATTTGGAGCATTGAAGCCTATGGTGACAAGGAAATATCCTCAGATAAAACTAGAAAGAAGTTTTCTGAGAAACTGCTTTGTGATGTGAATTCATCTCACAGAGTTACACTGTTCTTTTCATGGAGCAGTTTGTAACACTGTTTTTGGAATCTGAGAAGGATATTTGAGCATTGAAGCCTATGGTGACAAAGGAAATATCCTCAGATAAAACTAGAAAGAAGCTTTCTGAGAAACTTTGTGATGTGTGAATTCATCTCAGAGTTACACCTTTCTTTTCATGGAGCAGTTTAACACTGTTTTCATGGAATCTGCAAAGGATATTTGAGTGCATTGAAGCCTATGGTGAAAAGGAAATATCCTCAGATAAAACTAGAAAGAAGCTTTCTGAGAAACTGTTTTGTGATGTGAATTCATCTCACAGAGTTACACTTCTTTTCATGAGCAGTTTGTAACACTGTTTTCTGGAATCTGCAAGGATATTTGGAGTGCATTGAAGCCTATGGTGAAAAGGAAATATCCTCAGATAAAACTAGAAAGAAGCTTTCTGAGAAACTGCTTTGTGATGTGTGAATTCATCTCACAGAGTTACACTTTCTTTTCATTGAGCAGTTTGGTAACACTGTTTTGTGGAATCTGCAAGGATATTTGAGCATTGAAGCCTATGGTGACAAAGGAAATATCCTCAGAAAAACTAGAAAGAAGCTTTCTGAGAAACTGCTTTGTGATGTGTGAATTCATCTCACAGAGTTACATTCTTTTCATGGAGCAGTTTGGTAGCACTGTTTTTGGAATCTGAGAAGGATATTTTGGATCACATTGAAGCCTATGGTGACAAAGGAAATATCCTCAGATAAAACTAGAAAGAAGCTTTCTGAGAAAGTTCTTTGTGATGTGAATTCATCACAGAGTTACACCTTTTCATGGAGCAGTTTAACACTGTTTTTGGAATCTGCAAAGGATATTTGAGCATTGAAGCCTATGGTGAAAAGGAAATATCCTCAGATAAAACTAGAAAGAAGCTTTCTGAGAAACTGCTTTGTGATGTGAATTCATCTCACAGAGTTACACCTTTTCATGGAGCAGTTTAACACTGTTTTTGGAATCTGAGGATATTTGAGCATTGAAGCCTATGGTGACAAAGGAAATATCCTCAGATAAAACTAGAAAGAAGTTTCTGAGAAACTTTGTGATGTGAATTCATCTCACAGAGTTACATTCTTTTCATGAGCAGTTTAACACTGTTTTTGGAATCTGCAAAGGATATTTGGAGCATTGAGCCTATGGTGAAAAAGGAAATATCCTCAGAAAAACTAGAAAGAAGTTTCTGAGAAACTTTGTGATGTGAATTCATCTCACAGAGTTACACTTCTTTTCATTGAGCAGTTTGTAACACTGTTTTGTGGAATCTGAGAAGGATATTTGGAGCACATTGAAGCTATGGTGAAAAATATCCTCAGATAAAACTAGAAAGAAGCTTGAGAAACTGCTTTGTGATGTGAATTCATCACAGAGTTACACCTTTCTTTTCATGGAGCAGTTTGTTAACACTGTTTTCTGGAATCTGCAAAGGATATTTGGAGCATTGAGCCTATGGTGAAAAGGAAATATCCTCAGATAAAACTAGAAAGAAGCTTTCTGAGAAACTGTTTTGTGATGTGTGAATTCATCTCACAGAGTTACATTCTTTTCATGGAGCAGTTTGCTAACACTGTTTTTGGAATCTGCAAAGGATATTTGAGCACATTGAAGCCTATGGTGAAAAGGAAATATCCTCAGAAAAACTAGAAAGAAGCTTTCTGAGAAACTGCTTTGTGATGTGTGAATTCATCTCACAGAGTTACATTTCTTTTCATGGAGCAGTTTGCTAACACTGTTTTCTTGGAATCTGCAAAGGATATTTGGAGCATTGAGCCTATGGTGAAAAGGAAATATCCTCAGAAAAACTAGAAAGAAGCTTTCTGAGAAACTGCTTTGATGTGTGAATTCATCTCAGAGTTACACTGTTCTTTTCATTGAGCAGTTTGTTAACACTGTTTTTGGAATCTGCAAGGATATTTGGAGTGCATTGAAGCTATGGTGACAAAGGAAATATCCTCATAAAAACTAGAAAGAAGTTTCTGAGAAACTGCTTTGTGATGTGAATTCATCTCACAGAGTTACACATTCTTTTCATGGAGCAGTTTGGTAGCACTGTTTTGGAATCTGAGAAGGATATTTGGAGCATTGAAGCTATGGTGACAAAGGAAATATCCTCAGATAAAACTAGAAAGAAGCTTTCTGAGAAACTTTGTGATGTGTGAATTCATCTCACAGAGTTACACTTTTTTCATGGAGCAGTTTGCTAACACTGTTTTCTGGAATCTGCAAGGATATTTGAGCATTGAAGCCTATGGTGAAAAGGAAATATCCTCAGAAAAACTAGAAAGAAGTTTTCTGAGAAACTGCTTTGATGTGTGAATTCATCTCACAGAGTTACACTTCTTTTCATTGAGCAGTTTGTAACACTGTTTTGGAATCTGCAAGGATATTTGGAGCATTGAAGCCTATGGTGACAAAGGAAATATCCTCAGATAAAACTAGAAAAGCTTTCTGAGAAACTGCTTTGTGATGTGAATTCATCTCACAGAGTTACACTTCTTTTCATGGAGCAGTTTGGTAACACTGTTTTGGAATCTGAAAGGATATTTTGGAGTGCATTGAAGCCTATGGTGAAAAATATCCTCAGATAAAACTAGAAAGAAGCTTTCTGAGAAACTGCTTTGTGATGTGAATTCATCTCACAGAGTTACACCTTTCTTTTCATGGAGCAGTTTAACACTGTTTTCTGGAATCTGCAAGGATATTTTGGATCACATTGAAGCCTATGGTGACAAAGGAAATATCCTCAGATAAAACTAGAAAAGCTTTCTGAGAAACTGCTTTGTGATGTGTGAATTCATCTCACAGAGTTACACCTTTCTTTTCATGAGCAGTTTGCTAACACTGTTTTGGAATCTGAAAGGATATTTTGGATCATTGAAGCCTATGGTGAAAAGGAAATATCCTCAGATAAAACTAGAAAGAAGCTTTCTGAGAAACTTTGTGATGTGTGAATTCATCTCACAGAGTTACACTTTCTTTTCATGGAGCAGTTTGCTAACACTGTTTTGGAATCTGCAAAGGATATTTGGAGCATTGAAGCCTATGGTGACAAAGGAAATATCCTCAGATAAAACTAGAAGAAGCTTTCTGAGAAACTGCTTTGATGTGTGAATTCATCTCACAGAGTTACATTTCTTTTCATGGAGCAGTTTGTAACACTGTTTTGGAATCTGCAAGGATATTTTGGAGTGCATTGAAGCCTATGGTGAAAAAAATATCCTCAGATAAAACTAGAAAGAAGCTTTCTGAGAAACTTTGTGATGTGTGAATTCATCTCACAGAGTTACACTTCTTTTCATGGAGCAGTTTGCTAACACTGTTTTGGAATCTGAAAGGATATTTTGGAGTGCATTGAAGCCTATGGTGACAAAGGAAATATCCTCAGATAAAACTAGAAAGAAGCTTTCTGAGAAACTGTGATGTGAATTCATCTCACAGAGTTACACTGTTCTTTTCATTGAGCAGTTTGCTAACACTGTTTTGGAATCTGCAATGGGATATTTGGAGCATTGAAGCTATGGTGAAAAGGAAATATCCTCAGACAAAAACTAGAAAGAAGCTTTCTGAGAAACTGCTTTGTGATTTGTGAATTCATCTCACAGAGTTACATGATTCTTTTCATGGAGCAGTTTGCTAACACTGTTTTTGGAATCTGAAGGATATTTGGAGTGCATTGAAGCCTATGGTGAAAAGGAAATATCCTCAGATAAAACTAGAAAGAAGCTTTCTGAGAAACTTTGTGATGTGTGAATTCATCTCAGAGTTACACTGTTCTTTTCATTGAGCAGTTTGCACTGTTTTTGGAATCTGCAAAGGATATTTGGAGTGCATTGAAGCTATGGTGACAAAGGAAATATCCTCAGAAAAACTAGAAAGAAGCTTTCTGAGAAACTGCTTTGTGATGTGAATTCATCTCACAGAGTTACATTCTTTTCATGGAGCAGTTTGTAACACTGTTTTTGGAATCTGAAGGATATTTTGGATCACATTGAAGCCTATGGTGAAAAGGAAATATCCTCAGATAAAACTAGAAGAAGCTTTCTGAGAAACTGTGATGTGTGAATTCATCTCACAGAGTTACACCTTTCTTTTCATGGAGCAGTTTGCTAACACTGTTTTCATGGAATCTGCAAAGGATATTTGGAGCACATTGAAGCCTATGGTGAAAAAGGAAATATCCTCAGAAAAACTAGAAAGAAGCTTTCTGAGAAACTTTGTGATGTGTGAATTCATCTCACAGAGTTACACTGTTCTTTTCATTGAGCAGTTTGCTAACACTGTTTTTGGAATCTGCAAGGATATTTTGGATCACATTGAAGCCTATGGTGAAAAGGAAATATCCTCATAAAAACTAGAAAGAAGCTTTCTGAGAAACTGCTTTGTGATGTGAATTCATCTCACAGAGTTACATGATTCTTTTCATGGAGCAGTTTAACACTGTTTTTGGAATCTGAGAAGGATATTTGGAGCACATTGAAGCCTATGGTGACAAAGGAAATATCCTCAGATAAAACTAGAAGCTTTCTGAGAAACTTTGTGATGTGTGAATTCATCTCACAGAGTTACACTTTTCATGGAGCAGTTTGCTAACACTGTTTTGTGGAATCTGCAAGGATATTTGGAGCATTGAAGCTATGGTGAAAAGGAAATATCCTCAGAAAAACTAGAAAGAAGCTTTCTGAGAAACTTTGTGATGTGTGAATTCATCACAGAGTTACACTTTTCATGGAGCAGTTTGCTAACACTGTTTTGGAATCTGCAAAGGATATTTTGGATCATTGAAGCCTATGGTGAAAAGGAAATATCCTCAGACAAAAACTAGAAAGAAGCTTTCTGAGAAACTGCTTTGTGATGTGAATTCATCTCACAGAGTTACACTTCTTTTCATGGAGCAGTTTGTAACACTGTTTTTGGAATCTGAAGGATATTTGGAGCATTGAAGCCTATGGTGACAAAGGAAATATCCTCAGATAAAAACTAGAAAGAAGCTTTCTGAGAAACTGCTTGTGATGTGTGAATTCATCTCACAGAGTTACACTTTTCATGGAGCAGTTTAACACTGTTTTTGGAATCTGAGGATATTTTGGAGTGCATTGAAGCCTATGGTGACAAAGGAAATATCCTCAGAAAAACTAGAAAGAAGTTTTCTGAGAAACTGCTTTGTGATGTGTGAATTCATCTCACAGAGTTACACTTCTTTTCATGGAGCAGTTTGTTAACACTGTTTTGGAATCTGCAAAGGATATTTGAGCATTGAAGCCTATGGTGACAAAGGAAATATCCTCAGATAAAACTAGAAAGAAGTTTTCTGAGAAACTGCTTTGATGTGAATTCATCTCACAGAGTTACACTTCTTTTCATGGAGCAGTTTGCTAACACTTTTTGGAATCTGAGGATATTTTGGAGTGCATTGAAGCCTATGGTGAAAAGGAAATATCCTCAGAAAAACTAGAAAGAAGCTTTCTGAGAAACTGCTTTGTGATGTGTGAATTCATCTCACAGAGTTACACATTCTTTTCATGGAGCAGTTTGATAACACTGTTTTGTGGAATCTGCAAGGATATTTGGAGTGCATTGAAGCCTATGGTGACAAAATATCCTCAGAAAAACTAGAAAGAAGTTTTCTGAGAAACTGCTTTGTGATGTGTGAATTCATCTCACAGAGTTACACTGTTCTTTTCATTGAGCAGTTTGTAACACTGTTTTTGGAATCTGCAAGGATATTTGAGTGCATTGAAGCTATGGTGACAAAGGAAATATCCTCAGATAAAAACTAGAAAGAACTTTCTGAGAAACTTTGTGATGTGAATTCATCTCACAGAGTTACATGTTCTTTTCATTGAGCAGTTTGCTAACACTGTTTTTGGAATCTGCAAGGATATTTGGAGCATTGAAGCCTATGAAAAGGAAATATCCTCAGAAAAACTAGAAAGAAGCTTTCTGAGAAACTGCTTTGTGATGTGAATTCATCACAGAGTTACATTCTTTTCATGGAGCAGTTTGCTAACACTGTTTTTGGAATCTGAGGATATTTGGAGCATTGAAGCCTATGGTGACAAAGGAAATATCCTCAGATAAAAACTAGAAAGAAGCTTTCTGAGAAACTTGTGATGTGTGAATTCATCTCACAGAGTTACATTCTTTTCATGAGCAGTTTGCTAACACTGTTTTGGGGAATCTGAGAAGGATATTTGGAGCATTGAGCCTATGGTGAAAAATATCCTCAGATAAAAACTAGAAAGAAGTTTTCTGAGAAACTGCTTTGTGATGTGTGAATTCATCTCACAGAGTTACACTTCTTTTCATTGAGCAGTTTGATAACACTGTTTTGGAATCTGCAAGGATATTTGGAGCATTGAAGCTATGGTGACAAAGGAAATATCCTCAGAAAAACTAGAAAGAAGCTTTCTGAGAAACTGCTTTGTGATGTGTGAATTCATCTCACAGAGTTACATGTTCTTTTCATTGAGCAGTTTGCTAACACTGTTTTCATGGAATCTGCAAGGATATTTTGGAGTGCATTGAAGCTATGGTGAAAAGGAAATATCCTCAGACAAAACTAGAAAGAAGCTTCTGAGAAACTGCTTTGTGATTTGTGAATTCATCTCACAGAGTTACCTTTCTTTTCATGGAGCAGTTTGCTAACACTGTTTTTGGAATCTGAGAAGGATATTTGGAGCATTGAAGCCTATGGTGACAAAGGAAATATCCTCAGAAAAACTAGAAAGCTTTCTGAGAAACTGCTTTGTGATGTGAATTCATCTCAGAGTTACACTTCTTTTCATGGAGCAGTTTGCTAACACTGTTTTCATGGAATCTGCAAGGATATTTGAGCATTGAAGCTATGGTGAAAAGGAAATATCCTCAGACAAAAAACTAGAAAGAAGCTTTCTGAGAAACTGCTTTGTGATGTGAATTCATCTCACAGAGTTACACTTTTTTCATTGAGCAGTTTGTAACACTGTTTTGGAATCTGCAAGGATATTTGGAGCACATTGAAGCCTATGGTGAAAAGGAAATATCCTCAGATAAAAACTAGAGAAGCTTTCTGAGAAACTGCTTTGTGATGTGTGAATTCATCTCACAGAGTTACATTCTTTTCATGGAGCAGTTTGGTAACACTGTTTTGTGGAATCTGAGAAGGATATTTGGAGCATTGAGCCTATGGTGAAAAGGAAATATCCTCAGATAAAAACTAGAAAGAAGCTTTCTGAGAAAGTTCTTTGTGATGTGAATTCATCACAGAGTTACACCTTTCTTTTCATGAGCAGTTTGTAACACTGTTTTCATGGAATCTGCAAGGATATTTGGAGCACATTGAAGCCTATGGTGAAAAGGAAATATCCTCAGATAAAAACTAGAAAGAAGCTTTCTGAGAAACTGTTTTGTGATGTGTGAATTCATCTCAGAGTTACACTTCTTTTCATGGAGCAGTTTGGTAACACTGTTTTGTGGAATCTGCAAGGATATTTGGAGCACATTGAAGCCTATGGTGAAAAGGAAATATCCTCAGATAAAAAGAAAGAAGCTTTCTGAGAAACTGCTTTGTGATGTGAATTCATCTCACAGAGTTACATGATTCTTTTCATGAGCAGTTTGGTAACACTGTTTTTGGAATCTGCAAGGATATTTTGGATCATTGAAGCCTATGGTGAAAAGGAAATATCCTCAGATAAAACTAGAGAAGCTTTCTGAGAAACTGTTTTGTGATGTGAATTCATCTCACAGAGTTACATTCTTTTCATGGAGTTTGCTAACACTGTTTTTGGAATCTGCAAGGATATTTGGAGCATTGAAGCCTATGGTGACAAAGGAAATATCCTCAGATAAAACTAGAAAGAAGCTTTCTGAGAAACTGCTTTGTGATGTGAATTCATCTCACAGAGTTACACTTTTTTCATTGAGCAGTTTGGTAACACTGTTTTTGGAATCTGCAAGGATATTTGGAGCATTGAGCCTATGGTGAAAAGGAAATATCCTCAGATAAAACTAGAAAGAAGCTTCTGAGAAACTTTGTGATGTGAATTCATCTCACAGTTACACTTCTTTTCATGGAGTTTGCTAACACTGTTTTGTGGAATCTGCAAGGATATTTGGAGCATTGAAGCTATGGTGAAAAGGAAATATCCTCAGATAAAAACTAGAAAGAAGCTTTCTGAGAAACTGCTTTGTGATGTGAATTCATCTCACAGAGTTACACTTCTTTTCATTGAGCAGTTTGTAACACTGTTTTTGGAATCTGAAAGGATATTTGAGCATTGAAGCCTATGGTGAAAAGGAAATATCCTCAGATAAAACTAGAAAGCTTTCTGAGAAACTGCTTTGTGATGTGTGAATTCATCTCACAGAGTTACACTTCTTTTCATGAGCAGTTTGCTAACACTGTTTTTGGAATCTGAAGGATATTTGGAGCATTGAAGCTATGGTGAAAAGGAAATATCCTCAGATAAAACTAGAAAAGCTTTCTGAGAAACTGCTTTGTGATGTGAATTCATCTCACAGAGTTACACCATTCTTTTCATGGAGCAGTTTGCTAACACTGTTTTGTGGAATCTGAAGGATATTTGGAGCATTGAGCCTATGGTGAAAAGGAAATATCCTCAGATAAAAACTAGAAAGAACTTTCTGAGAAACTGTTTTGTGATGTGAATTCATCTCACAGAGTTACACCATTCTTTTCATGGAGCAGTTTGCTAACACTGTTTTCATGGAATCTGCAAGGATATTTGGGAGTGCATTGAAGCCTATGGTGAAAAGGAAATATCCTCAGATAAAACTAGAAAGAAGCTTTCTGAGAAACTGCTTTGTGATGTGTGAATTCATCTCACAGAGTTACACTGTTCTTTTCATTGAGCAGTTTGCTAACACTGTTTTGTGGAATCTGCAAAGGGATATTTTGAGTGCATTGAAGCTTATGGTGACAAAGGAAATATCCTCATAAAAACTAGAAAGAAGCTTCTGAGAAACTGCTTTGTGATGTGTTAATTCATCTCACAGAGTTACACTGTTCTTTTCATGGAGCAGTTTGTAGCACTGTTTTGGGGAATCTGAGAAGGATATTTTGGATCACATTGAAGCCTATGGTGACAAAGGAAATATCCTCAGACAAAAACTATAAAGAAGATTTCTGAGAAACTTCACTGTGATGTGGGAATTCATCTCACAGTGTTACACCTTTCTTTTTATGGAGCAGTTTGCTAACACTGTTTTCATGGAATCTGCAAAGGATATTTGGGAGCACATTGAGGCCTATGGTGAAAAGGAAATATCCTCAGATAAAACTAGAAAGAAGCTTTCTGAGAAACTGCTTTGTGATGTGTGAATTCATCTCACAGAGTTACACTGTTCTTTTCATTTAGCAGTCTGCTAACACTGTTTTCTTGGAATCTGCAATGGGATATTTTGGAGCACATTGAAGTTTATGGTGTCAATGGAAATATCTTCATATAAAAAATAGAAAGAAGCTTTCTGAGAAACCGCTTTGTGATGTGTTAATTCATCTCACAGAGTTACATGATTCTTTTCATGGATCAGTTTGGTAGCACTGTTGTTTGGAAACCAAGAAGGGATATTTTGTGTCACATTGAAGCCCTTGGTGCCTAAGGAAATATCCTCAGATAAAAACTACCAAGAAGCTTTCTGAGAAAGTTCCTTTTAAATGTGTGAATTCATCTTACAGGTTTACACCTTTTTCATGGAGCTGTTTGCTAACACTGTTTTCATGGAATCTGCAAAGGGAAATTTGGGAGTGCATTGTGGCCTAGAGTGAAAAGGAAATATCCTCAGATAAAAACTAGACAGAAGCTTTCTGAGAAACTGCTTTGTGATGTGTGAATTCATCTGACAGAACTATGTCATTCTTTCATTGAGCCGTTTGATAACACTTTTTCGTGGAATCTGCAAAAGGATATTTGGGAGTGCATTGAAGTCTATGGTGACAAAGGAAATATCCTCAGATGAAAACCGAAAAGAAGCTTTCTGAGAAACTACTTTGTGTTGTGTCAATTCATCTCACAGAGTTACACTGTTATTTTCATTGTGCAGTTTGCTAACACTGTTTTCTTGGAATCTGCAATGGGTTATTTTGGAGCGCATTGAAGCTTACGGTGACAAAGGAAATATCCTCAGACAAAAACTAGAAAGAAGCTTTCTGAGAAACTGCTTTGTGATTTGTGAATTCATCTCACAGAGTTACACGATTCTTTTCATGGAGAAGTTTGCTAACACTGGTTTTGTGGAATCTGCAAAGGGATATGTGGGAGTGCATGAGGCCTATGGTGAAAAAGGAAATATCCTCATATAAACACTAGAAAGAAGCTTTCAGGGAAAATGATTTGTGATGTGAATTCATCTCACAGTGTTACACTGTTCTTTCTACTGAGCAGTTAGCTAAAACTGTTTTCTTGGACTCTTCAATGCGATATTTTGGAGTGCATTGAAGCTTATGGTGACAAACAAAATATCCTTGTATAAAAACTAGAAAGAAGCTTTCTGAGAAATGGCTTTGTGATGTGTTAATTCATCTCACAGAGTTACACAGTACTTTTCATGGATCAGTTTGGTGGCACTGACTTTGGGGAATCTTAGAAGGGATATTTTGGATCACATTGAAGTCTTTGGTGTCAATGGAAATATCCTGAGATAAAAGCTATACAGAAGATTTCTGAAAACTTCCCTGTGATGTGGGAATACATTGCACTATGTTACTCCTTCCTTTTTATGGAGCGGTTTGCTAACACAGTTTTCATGGAATCTGCAAAGGTTTATTTGGGAGCACATTGAGGCCTATGGTGAAAAAGGAAATATCCTCAGTTAAAACTAGAAAGAAACTTTCTGACAAACTGTGTTGTGATGTGTGAATTCATCCCAAAGAGTTACACTGTTCTTTTCATTTAGCAGTCTGCTAACACTGTTTTCTTGGAATCTGCAATGGGATATTTTGGAGCACATTGAAGTTTCTGGTGTCAAAGGAAATATCTTCATATAAAAGATAGAAAGAAGTTTTCTGAGAAACCGCTTTGTGATGTGTTAATTCATCTCACAGAGGTACATGATTCTTTTCATGGGTCAGTTTGGTAGCACTGTTGTTTGGAAAACCAAGAACGGATATTTTGTGTCACATTGAAGCCCTTGATGCCTAAGGAAATATCCTCAGATTAAAAACTACCAAGAAGCTTTCTGAGAAAGTTCCTTTTAAATGTGTGAATTCATCTTACAGGTTTACACCTTTTTTCATGGAGCTGTTTGCCAACACTGTTTTCATGGAATCTGCAAAGGGAAATTTGGGAGTGCATTGTGGCCTAGAGTGAAAAGGAAATATCCTCAGATAAAAAATTAGAAGAAACTTTCTGAGAAACTGCTTTGTGATGTGTGAATTCAATTGACAGAACAACATCATTCTTTCATTGAGCAGTTTGATAACACTGTTTTTTGGAATCTGCCAATGGATATTTGGGAGTGCATTGAAGTCTATGGTGACAAAGGAAATATCCTCAGATAAAAACTAGAAAGAAGCTTTCTGAGAAATTGCTTTGTGATGTGAATTCATCTCACAGAGTTACACTGTTCTTTTCATTGAGCAGTTTGCTAACACTGTTTTCTTGAATCTGCAATGGGATATTTTGGAGCACATTGAAGTTTCTGGTATCAAAGGAAATACCTTCATATAAAAGATAGAAAGAAGTTTTCTGAGAAACCGCTTTGTGATGTGTTAATTCATCTCACAGAGGTACATGATTCTTTTCATGGGTCAGTTTCGTAGCACTGTTGTTTGGAAAACCAAGAACGGATATTTTGTGTCACATTGAAGCCCTTGATGCCTAAGGAAATATCCTCAGATTAAAAACTACCAAGAAGCTTTCTGAGAAAGTTCCTTTTAAATGTGTGAATTCATCTTACAGGTTTACACCTTTTTTCATGGAGCTGTTTGCCAACACTTTTTTCATGGAATCTGCAAAGGGAAATTTGGGAGTGCATTGTGGCCTAGAGTGAAAAAGGAAATATCCTCAGATAAAAATTAGAAGGAAACTTTCTGAGAAACTGCTTTGTGATGTGTGAATTCAATTGACAGAACAACATCATTCTTTCATTGAGCCGTTTGATAACACTTTTTTTTGGAATCTGCCAATGGATATTTGGGAGTGCATTGAAGTCTGTAGTGACAAAGGAAATATCCTCAGATGAAAACCGAAAAGAAGCTTTCTGAGAAACTACTTTGTGTTGTGTCAATTCATCTCACAGAGTTACACTGTTATTTTCATTGTGCAGTTTGCTAACACTGTTTTCTTGGAATCTGCAATGGGTTATTTTGGAGCGCATTGAAGATTACAGTGACAAAGGAAATATCCTCAGACAAAAATTAGAAAGATTCTTTCAAAGAAACTGCTTTGTGAATTGTGATTTCATCTCAGAATTTCACGATTCTTTTCATGGAGCAGTTTGTTAGCACTGTTTTTCCAGAATCTCATGAGGGACATTGTGGATCGCATTGAAGTCTATGGTGACAAAGGAAATATCTTCATATAAATACTAGAAAGAAGCTTTCTGGGAAACTGCTTTGAGATGTTTTAATTCATCTCACAGCATTACACGATTCTTTTCATGGATCAGTCTGTTAGCACTGTTTTGGGGAATCTGAGAAAGGATATTTTGTAGCATTGAAGCCTATGGTGACAAAGGAAATATCCTAAGATAAAAACTAGAAAGAAGTTTTCTAAGAAAGTTGTCTGGGATGTGTGAATTCATCTCACAGAGTTACACCATTCTTTTCATGGAGCAGTTTGCTAACACTGTTTTTGGAATCTGCAAAGGATATTTGGGATGCATTGAGGCTTATAGTGAAAATGAAATATCCTCAGAAAAACTAGAAAGAAACTTTCTGAGAAACTGCTTTGAGATGTGTGAATTCATCTCACAGTTACGTTCTTTTCATGGAGCAGTTTGATAACACTGTTTTTGGAATCTGAGAAGGATATTTTGGAGTGCATTGAAGCCTATGGTGACAAAGGAAATATCCTCAGATAAAAACTAGAAAGAAGTTTTCTGAGAAACTTTGTGATGTGAATTCATCTCACAGAGATACACTGTTCTTTTCATTGCACATTTTGTTAACACTAATTTCTTGGAATCTGCAATGGATATTTGGAGCATTGAAGCTTATGGTGACAAAGGAAATATCCTCAGATAAAAACTAGAAAGAAGCTTTCTGAGAAACTGCTTTGTGATGTGTGAATTCATCTCCCAGAGTTACAATGTCCCTTTCTTTGAACAGTTTGCTAACACTGTTTTTGGAATCTGCAAGGATATTTTGGAGCATTGAAGCTTATAGTGAAAAATGAAATATTCTCATAGAAAAACTAGAAAGAAACTTTCTGAGAAACTGCTTTGAGATGTGTGAATTCATCTCACAGAACCACGCTGAGCAGCTTGATAACACGTTTTTCATGGAATCTGTAACAGGATATTTGGGAGTGCATTGAAGCCTATGGTGACAAAGTAAATATCCTTAGACGAAAACCAAAAAGGAGATTTCTGAGAGACAGCTTTTTGTGGTGTCAATTCATCTCACAGAGATACACTGTTCTTTTCATTGCACATTTTGTTAACACTAATTTCTTGGAATCTGCAATGGGATATTTCGGAGTGAATTGAAGCTTATGGTGACAAAGGAAATATCCTCATCGAAAAACCAAAAAGACACTTTCTGAGAAACTGCTTTGTAATGTGTGACTTCATCTCCCAGAGTTACAATGTCCCTTTCTTTGAACAGTTTGCTAACACTGTTTTCTTGGAATCTACAATGGTATTTTTTGGAGCACATTCAAGCTTATTGTGAAAAACTAAATATCCTCAGAGAAAAACTAGAGAGAAACATCCTGAGAAACTGCTTTGTGATTTGTGAATTCATCACACAGAGTTACACGATTCTTTTCATGGATCAGTTTGATAGCACTGTTTTGGGGGAATCTGAGAAAGGATATTATGGGTCGCATTGAAGCCTATGTTGACAAAAAATATCCTCACATAAAAACTAGAAAGAAACTTTCTGAGAAAGTTCCTTGTGATGGGTGAATTCATCTCATAGAATTAGACCTTTCTTTTCATGGAGCGGTTTGCTAACAGTGTTTTGGTGGAATACTCAAAGGGATATTTGGGATGCATTGAGGCTTAGAGTGAAAAAAGATATATCATCAGATAAAAACTAGAAAGAAGTTTTCTGGGAAGCTGGTTTGTGATGTATGAATTCATCTCACAGAATCACACCGTTCTTTTCATTGAGCAGTTTGATAACACTGTTTTCATGGAACCTGCAATAGGATATATGGGAGCACTTTGAAGTCTATGGTGACAAAGGAAATATCCTCGATATAAAACCAAAAAGAAGCTTACTGAGAACCTGCTTTGTGATATGTCAATTCATTGCACAGAGTTACACTATTCTTTTCATTGAGCAATTTGCTAAGACTGTTTACTTGCAATCTGCTATGGGATATTTAGAAGTGCATTGAAACTTACTGTGAAAAAGTAAATATCCTCAGACAAAAGCTAAAAATAAACATTCTGAGAAACTGCTTTGTGATTTGTGAATTCTTCTCACAGAGATACGCTTTTGTTTTCATGGTTCAGTTTGCTAGGACTGTTTTTGGGGAATCTGAGAAAGGATATTTTGGATCGCATGGAAGCCTGTGCTTACAAAGGAAATATCCTCATAGAAAAACTAGAAAGAAGCATTCTGAGAATCTTCTCTGTGATGTTTGAATTCAAGGCCCAGTTTTACACTGTTGTTTTCATGGAGCAACTTGCTAGCCCTGTTTACCTGGAATCTACAATGGCGTATATCAGAACACATTGAAGCTTAGTGTGAAAAAGGAAATATCCTCAGAGAAAAACAAGAAAGAAGCTTTCTGAGAAACTGCTTTGTGATGTGTGAATTCATATCAGAGAGATACACTGTTCTTTTCATTGAGCAGTTTGCTAACACTCTTTCTTGGAATCTCTGGTGGTATATTTTGGAGCACCTGGAAGCTTATGGTGACAAAGGAAATATCCTCATATAAAAACTGGAAAGATACTTTCTGAGAAACTGCTTTGTGAAGTGTTAATTAATCTCACAGTGTTACAGGATTGTTTTCATAGATCAGTTTGGTAGCACTGTTTTTGGGGAATCTGAGACAGGATACTTTGGATTGCATTGAAGCCTATGGTTACAAAGGAAATATCCTCAGATAAAAACTAGAAAGCTTTCTGAGAAAGTTATTTGTGATGTGTGAATTCATATCACAGAGCTACACTGTGCTTTTCTTTGTGCCGTTTGATAGCATTGTTCTCATGAAGGCTGCAATAGGATATTTGGGAGTGTCTTGAAGCCTATGGTGACAAAGAAAATATCCTCAGAAAAAAACTAGAAAGAAACTTTCTGAGAAACTGCTTTTTGATGTGTGAATTCATCTCACAGCGTTACTCTGTACTTTTCATTGAGCAGCTTGCTAACACTGTTTTCGTGGAATGAGCACAGGGACATTTGGGAGCGCATTGAGGCCTATAGTGAAAAAGGAAATAACCTCAGATACAAATTAGAAAGAAGCTTTCTGAGAAAGTTCCTTGTGATGTGTGAATTCATCTCACAGAATTACACTTTTCTTTTCATGCAGCAGTTTTCTAACACTGTTTCCGTGGAGTCTGCAAAGGGATATTTGGGAGTGCATTGGCCTATCATGAAAAAGCAAATATCCTCAGATAAAAACTAGAAAGAAGGTTTCTGAGAAACTACTTTGTGATATGTGAATTCATCTCACAGTGATACACAGTTGTTTTCATTGAGCAGTTTGATAACACTCTTTTCCTATAATTTGCAATGAGATATTGTGGAGCATTTAATCTTAATGGTGACAAAGGAAATATCCTCAGACATAAACTATGTTTTATGAGAAACAGTTTTGTGATTTTTGAATTCATCTTGCAGAGTTACACAATCCTTTTCATGGAGTAGTTTTGTAGCATTGTTTTTTGGGAATCTGAGAAGGATATTTTGATGGCATTGAAGCCTTTGGTGACAAAGGAAATATCCTCATATAAATGCAAGAAAGAAGCTTTCTGAAAACCACTTTGAAATGTGTTAATTCATCTCACAGTGTTACACGATTATTTTCATGGATCAGTCTGTTAGCACTGTTTTTGGGGAATCTGAGAAAAGATATTTTGGATTGCATTAAAGCCTACGGTGACACAGGAAATATCCTCAGATTAAAACTACAAAGAAGATTTCTGAGAAAGTTCTTTGTGATGTGTGAATGCATCTCACAGTGTTACACTTTTCCTTTAATTTAGCAGTTTCCTTACACAGTTTTCATGGAATCTACAATAGGCTATTTGGGAGTACATTGAAGCCTATGGTGACAAAAGAAAATATCCTTAGATAAAAACCATAAAGAAGCCTTCTGAGATACTGCTTTGTGATGTGTGAATTCATCTCACGGAGTTACACTGTTCTTTTCATTAAGCAGTTTGCTAAAACTGTTTTCTTGGTATGTGAATGGGATATTTCAGAGCACATTGAAGAATATGGCAACAAAGAAAATATCCTAAGGAAAAAACCAGAATGAAGATTTCCTAGAAACTGCTTTGTGATTTTTGAATTCATCTCACAGAGTTACACTATTCTTTCCATGTAGCAGTTTGGTAGCACTGTTTTTCGGGAATCTGAAAAGGGATGTTTTGGATCACATTGAAGCCTATGGTGACAAAGGAAATATTCTTCTATAAACACTAGAAAGATGCTTTCTGAGAAACTGTTTGACGTCTTAGTTTATCTCACCACTTTACACGATTCTTTTCATGGATGAGTCTGCTAGCACTGTTTCTCAGGAATCTGAGAAAGGATATTTTGGATCGCATTGAAGCCTATGGTGAAAAAGGAAATATCCTTAGATAAAAACCAGAAAGAACTTTTCTGAAGAAAGTTCTTTGTGATATGTGAATTCATCTCACAGTGTTACACCTTTCTTTTCATGGAGCAGTTTGCTAACATGGTTTTCATGGAATCTGCAATAGGATATTTGGAAGCACATTGAAGACTGGTGACAAAAGAAATATCCATAGATAAAAACCAAAAAGAAGCTTTCTGAGAAAATGCCTTGTGATGTGTGAATTCATCTCATAGAGTTTCACTGTTCTTTTAATTGAGCAGTTTGCTAACACTGTCTTCTTGGAATCTGCAATGGAATACTTCGGAGCACATTGAGGCTTATGGTGACAAAGGAAATATCCTTAGTCAAAAACTAGAAAGAAGCTTTCTGAGAAACAGCTTTGTGATTTGTGAATTCATCTCACAGAGTTACACCTTTCTTTTCTTGGAGAGGCTTGCTCAAACTGTTTTCATGGAATCTGCAAGGGGATATTCTGGAGCTCATTGAGGCCTATGGTGAAAAAGGAAATATCCTCAGATAAAAATTAGAAAGAAGCTTTCTGAGAAACTGCGTTGTGGTATGTGAATTCATATCACAGAGTTACACTGTTCTTTTCACTTAGCTGTTTGATAACCCTGTTTTCTTGCAATCTGCAGTGAGGTATTTCAGAGTGCATTGAAGTTTATAGTGACAAAGGAAATAGCCTCACATAAAAATTAGAGAGAAGCTTTCTGAGAACATGTTTTGATGTGTTCAATTCATCTCACAGAGATACACGATTCTTTTCATGGACCTCTTTGGTAGCACTGTTTTTGGGGAATCTGAGAATGGATATTTTGGAACGTGATGAAGCCACTGGTGACAAAAGAAATAAACTCAGATAAAAACTAGAAAGAAGTTTTCTGAAAAGCACTTTGTGGTGTGTAAATTCATCTCACACAGTTAGCCATCTCATTTCATGTAGTACTTTGCTACACTGTTTTTGTGGAATCTGTAAAGGGATATTTGGGAGTACATTGAGGCCTATAGTGAAAAAGGAAATATCCTCAGATTAAAAACTAGAAGAAGGTTCTGAGAAACTGCTTTGTGATGTGTGAATTCATCTCACAGAATTACACCGTTCTTTTCATTGAACAGTTTGATAACACTGTTTTCATTGAATCTGCAATAGGATATTTGGGAGCACATTGAAGCTTATGGTGACAAAGAAAATATCCTCAGATAAAAGCCAAAAAGAAGCTTTCTGTGAAACTGCTTTGTGATGTATCAATTCACCTCACAGAGTTACACTATTGCTTTCATTGAGAGATTTTCTAACACTTTTTTTCCTGGGATCTGCAATGTGATATTCAGGAGCAGAGTGAGGAATATGGTTAGAAAGGAAATATCCTCAGATAAAAACTAGAAAGAATCTTTCAGAGAAACAGCTTTGTGATGAGTGAATTCATCTCACAGAGTTACACGATTCTTTTTCATATAAAAATTAGAAAGAAGCTTTCTGAGAAACCACTTTTGATGTGTTACTTCATCTCACAGATTTACATGATTCTTTTCATAAATCAGTTTGGTAGAACTATTTTTGGGGAATCTGAAAAGGGATATTTTGGATTGCATTGAGGCCTATGGTGACAAACGAAATATCCTCAGATAAAAACTAGAAAGAAACTTTCTGAGACATTTCTTTGTGATGTGTGAATTCATGTCACAGAGTTACATCTTTCGTTTTATGGAGCAGTTTGCTAACACTCTTTTCGAGGAATCTGCCAAGGGATATTTGGGAGTGCAAGGCCTATAGTGAAAATGGAAATATCCTCAGATAAAAACTAGAGAGAAGCTTTCTGAGAAACTGCTTTGAGATGTGTGAATTCATATCACAGAGTTACATGGTTCTTTTCATTGAGTAATTTACTTACACTCTTTTCGTGGAATCTTCAAAGGGACTTTTTGGAGCACATTGAAGCTTAAGGTGACAAAGGAAATACTCTCATATAAAAACTAGAGAGAAGCTTTCTGAAAAAAGGCTTTATGATGTGTTAATTCATCTCACAGTGTTACATGATTCTTTTCGTGGAGAAGTATGGTGGCACTGTTTATGGGAAATTCGAGAAGGGATATTTTGGATCACATTGAAGCCTATGGTGAGAAAGGAAATATCCTCAGACAAAAACTAGAAAGAAGTTTTCTTTGAAAGTTCTTTGTGGTGAATGAACTCATCTCACAGAGATACACCATTCTTTTCATTGAGCATTTTGATCACATTATTTTTGTGAAATCTGCAATAGGACATTTGGGAGTGCATTGGAGCCTATGGTGACAAAGAAAATATCCTCAGATAAAAACCGAAAAGCAGCTTTATGAGAATTGCTTTGTGATGTTTGAATTCACCTCATAGAGTTACACCATTCTTTTCTTTTTTATTTTTATTTTTATTTTTATTTTTTATTTATTTATTTTTTTCTAATTTATTTATTATTATTATACTTTAAGTTGTAGGGTACATGTGCATAACGTGCAGGTTTGTTACATATGTATACTTGTGCCATGTTGCTGTGCTGCACCCATCAACCTGTCATTTACATCAGGTATAACTCCCAATGCAATCCCTCCCCTCCCCTCCCCATGATAGGCCCTGTGTGAGCTTCCTTTCCCGAGTCCAAGTGATCTCATTGTTCAGTTCCCACATATGAGTGAGAACATGCGGTGTTTGGTTTTCTGTTCTTGTGATAGTTTGCTAAGAATGATGGTTTCCAGCTGCATCCATGTCCCTACAAAGGACACAAACTCATCCTTTTTTATGGCTGCATAGTATTCCATGGTGTATATGTGCCACATTTTCTTAATCCAATCTGTCACTGATGGACATTTGGGTTGATTCCAAGTCTTTGCTATTGTGAATAGTGCTGCGATAAACATGTGTCTTTATAGCAGCATAATTTATAATCCTTTCGGTATATACCCAGTAATGGGATGGCTGGGTCATACTGTACATCTAGTTCTAGGTCCTTGAGGAATCGCCATACTGCTTTCCATAATGATTGAACTAGTTTACAATCCCACCAACAGTGTAAAAGTGTTCCTATTTCCCCACATCCTCTCCAGCACCTGTTGTTTCCTGACTTTTTAATGACTGCCATCTAACTGGTGTGAGATGGTATCTCATTGTGGTTTTGATTTGCATTTCTCTGATGGCCAGTGATGATGAGCATTTTTTCATGTGTCTGTTGGCTGTATGAATGTCTTCTTTTGAGAAATGTCTGTTCATATCCTTTGCCCACTTTTTGATGGGGTTGTTTGTGTTTTTCTTGTAAATTTGTTTGAGTTCTTTGTAGGTTCTGGATATTAGCCCTTTCACAGATGAGTAGATTGCAAAAATTTTCTCCCATTCTGTAGGTTGCCTGTTCACTCTGATGGTAGTTTCTTTTGCTGTGCAGAAGCTCTTTAGTTTAATTAGATCCCATTTGTCAATTTTGGCTTTTGCTGCTGTTGCTTTTGGTGTTTTAGACATGAAGTCTTTGACCATGCCTATGTCCTGAATGGTACTACCTAGGTTTTCCTCTAGGATTTTTATGGTATTAGGTCTAACATTTAAGTGTCTAATCCATCTTGAATTAATTTTCATATAAGGAGTAAGGAAAGGATCCAGTTTCAGCTTTCTACTTATGGCTAGCCAATTATCCCAGCACCATTTATTAAATAGGGAATCCTTTCCCCATTTCTTGTTTCTCTCAGGTTTGTCAAAGATCAGATGGCTGTAGATGTGTGGTGTTATTTCTGAGGACTCTGTTCTGTTCCATTGGTCTATATCTCTGTTTTGGTACCAGTACCATGCTGTTTTGGTTACTGTAGCCTTGTAGTATAGTTTGAAGTCAGGTAGCATGATGCCTCCAGCTTTGTTCTTTTGACTTAGGATTGTCTTGAGATGCGGCTCTTTTTGGTTCCATATGAACTTTAAAGCAGTTTTTCCAATTCTGTGAAGAAGCTCATTGGTAGCTTGATGGGGATGGCATTGAATCTATAAATTACCTTGGGCAGTATGGCCATTTTCACGATATTGATTCTTCCTATCCATGAGCATGGTATGTTCTTCCATTTGTTTGTGTCCTCTTTTATTTCACTGAGCAGTGGTTTGTAGTTCTCCTTGAAGAGGTCCTTTACATCCCTTGTAAGTTGGATTCCTAGGTATTTTATTCTCTTTGAAGCAATTGTGAATGGAAGTTCATTCCTGATTTGGCTCTCTGTTTGTCTGTTACTGGTGTATAAGAATGCTTGTGATTTTTGCACATTAATTTTGTATCCTGAGACTTTGCTGAAGTTGCTTATCAGCTTAAGGAGATTTTGGGCTGAGACAATGGGGTTTTCTAAATATACAATCATGTCATCTGCAAACAGGGACAATTTGACTTCTTCTTTTCCTAACTGAATCCCTTGATTTCTTTCTCTTGCCTGATTGCCCTAGCCAGAACTTCCAACACTATGTTGAATAGGAGTGGTGAGAGAGGGCATCCCTGTCTTGTGCCAGTTTTCAAAGGGAATTTTTCCAGTTTTTGCCCATTCAGTATGATATTGGCTGTGGGTTTGCCATAAATAGCTCTATTTTGAGGTACGCTCCATCAATACCGAATTTATTGAGTGTTTTAGCATGAAGGGCTGTTGAATTTTGTCAAAAGCCTTTTCTGCATCTATTGAGATAATGATGTGGTTCTTGTCTTTGGTTCTGTTTATATGCTGGATTATGTTTATTGATTTGCGAATGTTGAACCAGCCTTGCATCCCAGGGATGAAGCCCACTTGATCATGGTGGATAAGCTTTTGATGTGTTGCTGAACTGGTTTGCCAGTATTTTATTGAGGATTTTGCATCGATGTTCATCAGGATATTGGTCTAAAATTCTCTTTTTGTTGTGTCTCTGCCAGGCTTTGGTATCAGGATGATGTTGGCCTCATAAAATGAGTTAGGAGGATTCTCTTTTCTATTGATTGGAATAGTTTCAGAAGGAATGGTACCAGCTCCTCCTTGTACCTCTGGTAGAATTCAGCTGTGAATCCATCTGGTCCTGGACTTTTTGGTTGGTAGGCTATTAATTATTGCCTCAATTTCAGAGCCTGCTATTGGTCTATTCAGGATTCAACTTCTTCCTGGTTTAGTCTTGAAGAGTGTAAGTGTCCAGGAAATTATCCATTTCTTCTAGATTTTCCAGTTTATTTGCGTAGAGGTGTTTATAGTATTCTCTGATGGTAGTTTGTATTTCTGTGGGGTCGGTGGTGATATCCCTTTATCATTTTTAATTACGCCGATTTGATTCTTCTCTTTTCTTCTTTATTAGTCTTGCTAGTGGTCTGTCAATTTTGTTGATCTTTTCAAAACCAACTCCTGGATTCATTGATTTTTGAGGGTTTTTGTGTCTCTATCTCCTTCAGTTCTGCTCTGATCTTAGTTATTTCTTGCCTTCTGCTAGCTTTCGAATGTGTTTGCTCTTGCTTCTCTAGTTCTTTTAATTGCGTGTTAGAGTGTCAATTTTAGATCTTTCCTGCTTTCTCTTGTGGGCATTTAGTGCTATAAATTTCCTCTACACACTGCTTTAAATGTGTCCCAGAGATTCTGGTATGTTGTATCTTTGTTCTCATTGGTTTCAAAGAACATCTTTATTTCTGCCTTCATTTTATGTACCCAGTAGTCATTCAGGAGCAGGTTGTTCAGTTTCCATGTAGTTGAGCGGTTTTGATTGAGTTTCTTAGTCCTGAGTTCTAGTTTGATTGCACTGTGGTCTGAGAGACAGTTTGTTATAATTTCTGTTCTTGTACATTTGCTGAGGAGTGCTTTACTTCCAATTACGTGGTCAATTTTGGAGTAAGCGATGTGGTGCTGAGAAGAATGTATATTCTGTTGATTTGGGGTGGAGAGTTCTATAGATGTCTATTAGGTCTGCTTGCTGCAGAGATGAGTTCAATTCCTGGATATCCTTGTTAACTTTCTGTCTCGTTGATCTGTCTAATGTTGACAGTGGAGTGTTGAAGTCTCCCATTATTATTGTATGGGAGTCTAAGTCTCTTTGTAAGTCTCTAAGGACTTGCTTTATGAATCTGGGTGCTCCTGTATTGGGTGCATATATATTTAGGATAGTTAGCTCTTCCTGTTGAATTGATCCCTTTACCATTATGTAATGGCCTTCTTTGTCTCTTTTGATCTTTGATGGTTTAAAGTCTGTTTTATCAGAGACTAGTATTGCAACCCCGCTTTTTTGTTCTCCATTTGCTTGGTAAATCTTCCTCCATCCCTTTATTTTGAGCCTATGTATGTCTCTGCGTGTGAGATGGGTCTCCTGAATACAGCAGACTGATGGGTCTTGACTCTTTATCCAGTTTGCCAGTCTGTGTCTTTTAATTGGAGCATTTAGTCCATTTACATTTAAGGTTAAGATTGTTATGTGTGAACTTGATCCTGCCATTATGATATTAACTGGTTATTTTGCTCGTTAGTTGATGCAGTTTCTTCCTAGCCTTGATGGTCTTTACATTTTGGCATGTTTTTGCAATGGCTGGTACCGTTGTTCCTTTCCATGTTTAGTGCTTCCTTCAGGGTCTCTTGTAAGGCAGGCCTAGTGGTGACAAAATCTCTAAGCATTTGCTTATCTGTAAAGGATTTTATTTCTCCTTCACTTATGAAACTTAGTTTGGATATAAAATTCTGGGTTTAAAATTCTTTTTAAGAATGTTGAATATTGGCCCCACTCTCTTCTGGCTTGAAGAGTTTCTGAGAGATCTGCTGTTAGTCTGATGGGCTTCCCTTGTGGGTAACCTGACCTTTCTCTCTGGCTGCCCTTAAGATTTTTCCTTCATTTCAACTTTGGTGAATCTGGCAATTATGTGTCTTGGAGTTGCTCTTCTCGAGGAGTATCTTTGTATGCTCTCTGTATTTCCTGGATTTGAATGTTGGCCTGCCCTACTAGGTTGGGGAAGTTCTCCTGGATGATATCCTGAAGAGTGTTTTCCAACTTGGTTCCATTTTCCCCTCACTTTCAGGCACCCCAATCAGACGTAGATTTGGTCTTTTACATAATCCCATACTTCTTGCAGGCTTTGTTCATTTCTTTTTCTTCTTTTTCTTTTGGTTTCTCTTCTCGCTTCATTTCATTCATTTGATCCTCAATCGCTGACATTCTTTCTTCCAGTTGATCGAGTCGGTTACTGAAGCTTGTGCATTTGTCACGTATTTCTCGTGTCATGGTTTTCATCTCTTTCATTTCGTTTATGAGCTTCTCTGCATTAATTACTCTAGCCATCAATTCTTCCACTTTTTTCAAGATTTTTAGTTTCTTTGCGCTGGCACGTAATTCCTCCTTTAGCTCTGAGAAATTTGATGGACGAAGCCTTCTTCTCTCATCTCGTCAAGTCATTCTCCGTCCAGCTTTGATCCATTGTTGGCGGCGAGCTGCGCCCTTTGCCGGGGAGATGCGCCTTATTTTTGAATTTCCAGCTTTTCTGCCCTGCTTTTCCCCATCTTTGTGGTTTTATCTGCCTCTGGTCTTTGATGATGGTGATGTACTGATGGGGTTTTGGTGTAGGTGTCCTTCCTGTTTGATAGTTTTCCTTCTAACAGTCAGGACCCTCAGCTGTAGGTCTGTTGGAGATTGCTTGAGGTCCACCCAGACCCTGTTTGCCTGGGTATCAGCAGCAGAGGCTGCAGAAGATAGAATATTTCTGAACAGCGAGTGTACCTGTCTGATTCTTGCTTTGGAAGCTTCCTCTCAGGGGTGTACTCCACCCTGTGAGGTGGGGTGTCAGACTGCCCCTAGTGGGGATGTCTCCCAGTTAGGCTACTCAGGGTCAGGGACCCACTTGAGCAGGAGTCTGTCCCTTCTCAGATCTCAACCTCCGTGTTGGGAGATCCACTGCTCTCTTCAAAGCTGTCAGACAGAGTCATTTGCCTGCAGAGCTGCTGCAGTTGTTATTGTTTACTGTGCCCTGTCCCCAGAGGTGGAGTCTACAGAGACAGGCAGGTTTCCTTGAGCTGCTGTGAGCTCCACCCAGTTCGAGCTTCCCAGCAGCTTTGTTTACCTACTTAAGCCTCAGCAATGGCGGCGCCTCCCAGCCTCGCTGCTGCCTTGCCGGTAGATCACAGACTGCTGTGCTAGCAATGAGGGAGGCCCTGGGTGTGGGACCCTCCCGGCCAGGTGTGGATATGATCTCCTGGTGTGCCTGTTTGCTTAAAGCGCAGTATTGGGGTGGAGTTACCCGATTTTCCAGGTGTTGTGTGTCTCAGTTCCCTGGCTAGGAAAAGGATTCCTTCCCTTGCGCTTCCAGGTGAGGCAATGCCTCGCCTGCTTCAGCTCTCGCTGGTCGGGCTGCAGCAGCTGACCAGCACCAATCGTCTGGCACTCCCCAGTGAGATGAACCCAGTACCTCAGTTGAAAATGCAGAAATCACCGGTTTTCTGTGTTGCTCACGCTGGGAGTTGGAGACTCTGTAAGATTAATTCACACGTCACAGAGAACTTTCTCAGAAAGGTTCTTTCTAGTTTTTAATCTCAGGATATATCCTTTGTCACCATAGGCTTCAATGTGATCCATAATGTCCCCTCTCAGATTCCACAAAAACAGTGTTGTTTCTTTTCTTTGAGCAGTTTTATAACACTGTTTTCGTGGTACCTGCAAAGCAATATTTGGAAGCACATTGAGGCCTATTGTGAAAAAGGGATTATCCTCAGATAAAAGCTAGAAAGAAGCTTTCTGAGAAACTACTCTGTGATGTGTGAATACATCTCACAGTGTTACACCATTTTTTTCGTTGAACAGTTTGCTAACACTGTTTTCTTGGAGTCTGCAATGGGATATTTTGGAGTGCATTGAAACTTACTGTGTCAAAGGAAATATCCTCAGACAAAAATTAGAAAGAAGCTTTCTGAGAAACTTCTTCATGATATGTGAATACATCTCACAGAGTTACACCTTTCTTTCCATGAAGCAGTTTGCTAACACTGTTTTCTTGTAATCTGCAAAGGGATTGTTGGGAACGCATTGTGGCCTATGGTGAAAAACTAAATATCCTCAGATAAAAACCAAAAAGGCGCTTTCTGAGAAACTGCCTTGTGATGTGAGAATTCATCTTACAGATTTACACTGTTCTAGTCTTTGAGCAGATTGATAACACTGTTTTTGTGGAATCTACAATAGGATATTTCAGAGCTCATTGATGCCTATGGTGATGAAGGAAATATTCTCAGATAAAAACCAAAAAGAAGGTTTCTGTGAAACTGCTTTATGATTTGTGAATTGATTTCACAGAGTTACATGATTCTCTTCATGTATCATTTTGGTAGCATTGTTTTGGGGGAATCTGAGAAGGGATATTTTGAATCACATTGATGCCTATCGTGACAAAGGAAATATCCTCTGATTAAAAACTAGAAATAATCTTTCTGAGAAAGATCTTTGTGACATGTGAATTCATCTGACAGAGTTACACCTTTTTTTTTTCATGGAGCACTTTGCTAACACTGTTTTCGTGGAATCTGGAAAGGTATATTTGGGAGTGCATTGAGGTCTATAGTGAAAAGGTAAATATCCTGAGATGAAAACTAGAAAGAAGCTTTCTGAGAAACTCCTTTGTGATATGTGAATTCATCTCTCAGAGTTACACTATTCTATTATTAGAGCAGTGTGATAACACTGTTTACGTGGAATCTGCAAAAGGATAATTGAGAGGACACTGAAGCTTAGGGAGATAAAGGAATTATCCTCAGACAAAAACTAGAAAGAATGTTTCTGAGAAACTTCTTTTTGATGTTGAATTCATCTCAAAGAGTTACATGATTCTTTCCATGGATCAGTTTTTTAGCACTGTTTTCAGTTAGTTTGAGAAGGGATATTTGTCATCGCATTGAAGCCTGTGGTGACCAAGGAAATATCGTCAGATAAAAACCAAAAGAAGCTTTCTGAGAAACTGCTTTGTGATGTGTGAATTCATCTCATAGAATTCCACTCTGCTTTTCATTGAGCAGTTTGATAACACTGTTTTCATGGAATCTGCAACAGGATATTTGGGAGCGTATTGAAGCCTATATTGAAAAAGGAAATATCCTCAGATAAAAACCAAAAAGAAGATTTCTGAGAGACTGCTTTGTGATTTGTGAATTCATCTCATAGAGTTACACCTTTCTTTTAATAGAGCAGTTTCGTAGCACTCTTTTTGGGGAAGTTGAGAAGGGATATCTTGAATCGCATTGAAGCCTATGGTGAGAAAGGAAATATCCTCAGATAAAAACTAGAAAGAAGCTTTCTGAGAGAGAAACTGCTTTGTAATGTGTGAATTCCCTGTTTTCTTGGAATCATTAATGTGATATTTTGGAGCACTTTGAAGCTTACAGTGACAAGGAAATATCCTCATATAAAATCTAGAAAGAAGCTTTCTGACAAGCTACTTTCTAATTTGCGAATTCATCTCACAGAGTTACAATTTTCTTTCATGGAGTAGTTTGTTAATAATGTTTTTGGGGATCCTGAGAAGGAATATTCTGGATCTCCTTGAAGCCTATGCTAACAAAGAAAATATCCTCAGATAAAAACTAGAAAGAAGCTTACTGAGAAACTTCTTCGTGATATGTGAATTAATCTCACAGTGTTACACGTTTCCTTTCCTGGAGCATTTTGCTAACTCTGCTTTCTTGGAATCTGTAAAGGGATATTTGGGAGTGCATTGGGGACTATGTTGAAACAAGAAATATCCTCACATAAAAACTAGAAAGAAGCTTTCTGAAAAAGCAGTTTGTGATGTGTAAATTCTTCTCAGAGAGTTACATTGTTGTTTTCATTGAGCAGTTTGCTATCTCTGTTTTCTTGGTATCTGCAATGGGATATTTCAGAGTTCATTGAACCTTATGGTGACAAAGGAAACACCATCATATTAAAACAAGAAAGAAGCTTTCTGAGAAACCGCTTTGTGATGTGACAATTCCTCTCATGGAGTTACACGATTATTTTCATGGAGCAGTTTGGTAGCACTGTTTTTGGGGAATCTCAGAAGGGATATTTTGGATTGCATTGAAGCCTAGGGTGACAAAGGAAATATCCTCGGATAAAAACTAGAAAGAAGCTTTCTGATAAACTGCTCTGTGATGTGGGAATTCATCTCACAGAGTTACACTCTTCTTTTCATTGAGCAGTTTGCTAATACTGTTTTGTTGGAATCTGCAATGGGATGTTTCAGAGTGCATTGAAACTTATGTTGACAAAGGATATTTCTTTTTTCACCATAGGACTCAGTGCACTCCATAATATCCCAATGCAGATTCCAAGAAAATAGTGTTAACAAACTGCTTAATGAAAGAACATCTTCTGTGGAATTTGCAAAGCAGATATTTCAGATGCTTCAGAGTTTTTAATTTATTTGAAGATACTTTCTTTGTCACCATAGGCTTCAATGACATCCAAAATATTCCTTCTCAGATACCCCAAAAATCGTGCTGCCAAACTGATCTATGAAAAGAACCATGTAACTCTGTGAGCAGGATTAACATATAACAAAGCAGATTCTCAGAAAACTTCTTTCGAGTTTTTATATGTATATATTTCCTTTGTCACCATAAGGTTCAATGTGCTCCGAAATATCCCATTGCAGATTACAAGAAAACAGTATTAGCAAACTGCTCAATGAAAAGAACAGTGTAACTCTGTGAGGTGAATTCACACATCACAAAGTGGTTTCTCTGAAGGCTTATTTTTGGTTTTTAACTGAAGATATATCCTTTGTCACCCTAGTCTTCAATGCGCTCCAAAACATCCTACTCCAGATTCCACAAAACCGTGTTAGCAAACTGTGCTATGATGAAAATGGTGTAGTTTGGTGAGATCAATTCACTCATCACAAAGCGGTTTCTCAGAAAGTTTCTTTCTATTGTTTAGCTGAGGACATTTCTTTTATCTCTATAGGCCTCAATGTGTTCCCAAATATCCCTTTGCAGATTCCATGAAAACAGTGTTAGCATACTGCTCCATGAAAAGAAAGTTATAAATCTGTGAGATGAATTCAAACATCACAAGGAACTTTCTAGGAAAGCTTCTTTCTAGTTTTTATCTAAGGGTATTTCCTTTGTCAGCATGGGCTTCCACCGGTTCTAAAATATCCCTTTTCAGATTCCCCAAGAACACTGTTAACAAACTTCTCCATGAAAAGAATCATGTAACTCTGTGAGATGAATTCACAAATTAGAAAGCAGACTCTCAGAAAGCTTCTTCCTAGTTTTTGTCAGAGGATATTTCTTTTGTCGCTGTATGCTTCAATGTGATCTGAAATATCCCATTACCGATTCTGAGAAAACAGTGTTAGCAAACTGCTCGATTGAAAGGACAGTGTAACTCTGTGAGATAAATTGACACATCAGGAAGCAGTATCTCAGAATCCTTCTTTTTGATTTTAATCTGATGATATTTCCTTTGTCACTATAGGCTTCAATGTACTCCCAAACATCCTATTGCAGATTTCACAAAAAGAGTGTTATCAAGTTGCTCTGTGAAAAGAACAGTGTAACTCTGTGAGATGAATTCACACATGACAAAGTCATTTCTCTGAAATCTTCTTTCTAGCTTTTATCTCAGGATATTTCCTTTTTCCCTTTAGGCCACAATGTGCTTCTATGAATATCCCTATTCAAATTCCACAAAAACAGTGTTAGCAAACTGCTTCATGAAAACAAAGGTGTACCTTTGTGAGATGAATTCACACATCACAGAGAGCTTTCTCAGAAAGCTTCTTTCTAGTTTTTATCTGAGGATATTTCCTTTGTCATCATAGTTTTCAATGTGATCTAAAATATTTCTTCTCTGATTCCCCAAAAACATTGCTACTAAACTGCTCCATGAAAAGAATCATGTAGCTCTGTGACACGAATACACAAATCAAAAAAGCATTTTCTCAGAAAGCTTTTTTCTAGTTTTTGTCTGAGGATGTTTCCTTTTGTCACCATAAGCTTCAAAGCACTCCGAAATATTCCATTGCGGATTCCAAGAAAACAGTGCTACCAAACTGCTCTATGAACAGAATCATGAAACACTGTTAGACAAATTCACAAATCACAAAGCAGTTTCTCAGAAAATATCTTTCTAGTTTTTCTGTGAGGATATTTCCTTTTTCAAATTAAGTCTCAATGCACTTGTGAATACTCCTTTGCAGATTCCACGAAAATAGTGTTAGCAAACTGCTCCATGAAAAGAAAGGTGTAAATCTCTGAGAAGAATTCACACATCACAAAGTAGTTTCTCAGAAAGTTTCTTTTTGGCTTTTGTCTGAGGATAATTCCTTTGTCACCATATGCTTCCATGTGCTCCCAAATATCCTATTGCACATTCCCCAAAAACAGTGCTACAAAACACACCCATGAAAAGAATCGTGTAATTCAGTGAGATCAATTAACACATCACAGAGTGGTTTCTCAGAAAGCTTCTTTCTAGTTTTTATATGAGTATATTTCACTTGTCACCGAAGATTAAATGCACTCCGAAATATCTGATCCAATTGTAGATTCCCAGAAAACAGTGTTTGAAAACCGCTCAGTGAAAACAACATTGTAACTCTCTGAGATGAATTCACACATCACAAAACAGTTTCTCAGAAAGCTTCTTTCTGGTTTTAGTCTGAGGATATTTTCGTTTTTCAAAAAAGGCCTCAATGCACTCAGGAATATCCCTTTGCAGATCCCATGAAAATAGTGTTACCAAACAACTCCATGAAAATAAAGGTGTAAATCTCTGAGAGAAATTCACATATCACAAATCAGTTTCTCAAGAAGTTTCTTTTCTTTTTTTTTCTGATATTTCCCTTGTCACCATAGGCTTCAATTCAATCCCAAATATCCTATTTCAAATTCCCCAAAAACGGTGCTACCAAACTGATCCATGAAAATGATCGTGTAACTCTGTTAGATGAATTATCACATCACAAAGTGGTTTCTCATAAAGCTCCTTTCTAGTTTTTATAAGAGAATATTCCCTTTGTCACCATAAGCTTCAATGCACTCCAAAATATCCGATCCAATTGCAGATTCCAAGAAGAGTGTTCGCAAACTGCTCAGTGAAAACAACATTGTAACTCTCTGAGATGAATTCACACATTAGAAACCAGTTTCTCAGAAAGCTTCTTTCTAGTTTTTATCTGAGTATATTTCCTTTGTCACCATAAGCTTCAATGCACTCCCGAATATCTTATTGCAGATTTAATGAAAAGATTTTTACCAAACTACTTCAAGAAAATAATTATGCTGCTATGTGAGTTGAATACACACATCACAAGGCAGCTTCTCTCAAAGATTCTTGCCAGTTTTTATCTGAGTATATTTCCTTTGTCAACATAGGCTTCGGTGCAATCTGAGATAACCTTCTCATATTCCCCCAAAATAGTGCTGCCAAATGATAAAAGAAAAGAATGGTGTAACTATGTGAGATGATTTCACACATCACAAAGCAGTTTCTCTGAAAGCTTCTTTGTAGTTTTATCTGAGGATATTTCCTTCTTCACCATAGGCATCAATGTGTTCCCTAGTATCCCTTTGTAGATTCAACAAAAATAGTGTTAGCAAACTGCTCCACAAAAAGAAAGGTGTAACTATGTGAGAAGAATTCACATATCACAAGGAACTGTCTCAGAATCCTTTTTTCTAGTTTTTATCTCAGAGTATTTCCTTTGTCACCATAGGCTTCAAGGAGACCCAAAATATCCCTTCTCAGATTCCCCCAAAACAGTGCTACAAAATTGCTGCACGAAAAGAAAGGTGTAACTCTGTGAGATGAATTCACACTTCACAAAACAATTTCTCAGAAAGTTTCTTTCTATAGTTTATCTTAGGATATTTCCTTTGTCACCACAGGCTTCAAAGCAATAGAAATTATCCCTTCTCAGATTCCACAAAAACAGTGTTACCAAACTGATCCATGAAAAGAATCATGTAACTCTGTGAGATAAACTAACACATCGCAAAGCAGTTTCTCAGAATGCTTCTTTCTATTTTTTATATGACGATATTTCCTTTGTCACCATAAGTTTCAATGTGCTCAAAAATATCCCCTTGTAGATATTTGACAAACTACTTTCTAATTTGTAAATTCATCTCATGGAGTTACATGATTCTTTTCATGCAGCAGTTTGGTAGCACTGTTTTTGGATAATCTCAGAAAGGATATTTTGGAATGCTTTGAAGCCTATGTTGACAAAGGAAATATCCTGAGATAAAAACTAGAAAGAAACTTTCTGAGAAACATCTTTATGATGTGTGAATTCATCTCACAGAGTTACACTGTTCTGTTCATTGAGAAGTTTGCTGTCACATTTTTCATGGAATGTGTGATGGGATATTTCAGAGTGCATTGAAGAATATGGTGAAAAAGGAAATATCCTCAGATAAAAACTAGAAAGAAGCTTTCTGAGAAACAGCTTTGTGATGTGTGTATTTATCTCAGAGAGTTACACCATTCTTTTCATGCAGCAGTTTCGTAGCCCTGTTTTTGGGTAATCTGAGAAGGGATATTTTCAATTGAATTGAAGCCTGGGGTGACAAAGGAAATATCCCCAGAAAAAAACTAGAAAGATGCTTTCTGAGAAACTGTTTTGTGATGTGTGAATTCATCTCACAGATTTACACCTTTCTTTTCATGGAGCAGTTTTTAACAATGTCTTCATGGAGTCTACAAAGGGATATTTGGGAGCACTTTGAGGCCTGTGGTGAAAAAGGAAATATCATCAGATAAAAACTGTAAAGAAGCTTTCTGCGAAACTGCTTTGTGGTGTGTGAATTAATCTCACAGAGATAAATCATCCTTTTCTTTAAACACTTTGTTAACACTGTTTTTTTGAAATATGCAAGGGAGATTCAGGAGCCAATAGAGGCCAATGTTGAATAAGGAAATATCTTCAGGTAAAAACTGGACAGAAAGTTTCTGATAATTCCATTGTGATGTGAGCATTCATCTCAGAGTTAAAGCTTTATGTTGAGAGAGCATTTTGTCGTCACTGTTTTTGTGGTGTCTGATAAGGGATATTTGGGAGCACATGGAATCCGATGGTGGAAAAGCAAATATTCTGAGATAAAAACTAGCAAGAAGCTGTCTGAGAAATTTCTTTGGGATGGGTGAATTCATCACACAGTAATACACGTTTGCTTTCTTTGAGCAGTTTGGTAGCACTGTTTTTATGGAATCTGCAAAGGGATATTCAGGAGCTCCTAGAGGCCTATGGTGAAAAAGGAAATAACTTCAGATAAAAACTGGAGAGAAGCTCTTCGAGAAAAGGTTTTGTGTTGTGTGTATTCAGCTCATAGAAGTTAACCTTTTTGTTAATTGAGCAGTTCATCATCACTGTTTTTGTGGTATCTGAGGAGGGATATTTGGGAGCACATTGAAGCTTATGGTGGAAAAGGAAATATCCTCAGATAAAAACTAGAAAGAAGCTTCCTGAGAAACTGCTTTGTGATGGGTGAATTTATCTCACAGTGTTAAAACTTTCTTTTCATTGCACAGTTTGGTAGCACTGTTTTTGTGGAATCTGCAGAGGGATATTTGGGAGCACATAGAATCCAAAGGTGAAAATAGAAAATTCTTCAGGTAAAAACTGGAGATTTGATTTTGGAGAAACTCCTTTGTGATATGTGTATTCATCTCATAGAGCTAAAAGTTTTTGTTGAGGGAGCACTTTGGCATCTCTGTTTTTGTGGTGTCTGGGAATGGATATTTGGGAGCACATTGAACCCTGTGGTGGAAAAGGAAATATCCTCATATAAAAGCTAGAAAGAAGATTTCTGAAATACCACTTTGTGTTGTGTTAATTCATCTCACAGAGTAACATGATTCTTTTCATGGATCAATTTGGTAACACTATTTTTGGAGAATATGAGAAGGATATTTTATATCCCTTTGAAGCCTATGGTGACAAAGGAAATATCCTTAGATTTAAACTAGAAAGAAGCTTTCTGAGAAACTTCTTTGTAATGTGTGAATTCATCTTTCAAAGTTACACCATTCTTTTAATTGATCAGTTTGCTAACACTGTTTTCATGGAATCTGCAAACGTATATATTGGAGCGCATTGAGGCCTGTGATTAAAAAAGAAAATATTCTCAGATAAAAATAGAAAGAATCTTTCTGAGAAAGTGCTTTGTGACATGTGAATACATCTCACAGTATTACACTGTAGTTTTCATTGAGCAGTTTACTAACACTCTTTTCTTGGAATCTGCAATGGGATATTTTGGAGTGCATTGAAGCTTTTGGTGACATAGGAAACATCTTCATATAAAAACTAGAAAGAGGTTTTCTGAGAAACTGCTTCATGATGTGTTAATTCATCTCATGGAGTTACACCATACTGATGGTGGAAAAGTAAATATGCACAGATAAAAACTGGAAAATAGTTTTCGGAGAAATTTCTTTGTGATGGTTGAATTCGTCTCCCAGAGATAAACCACTGTTTTCAATGAGCAGTTTGATAACCCCGTTTACTTGGAATCTACAAAGTGATATTCAGAGGACAGAGAAGCCTATGGTGTAAAAGGAAATACCCTCAGATAAAAACTAGAAAGAATCTTTCTGAGAGACTGTTTTGTGATGGATGAATTCATCACACAGTTATATCTTTCTTTTCATTAAGCAGATTGGTAACTTTTTTTTGGAATACGGAAAGGGATATTCGAAAGTGGATAAAGGCTGACGTTGGAAAAGGAAATATCTTCTGGTTGAAACTGGAGTGAAAGTTTCTCATAACTCCTTTGTGATGCGTACATTCATCTCATAGAGGTAAATCTTTCTGTTGGGAGAGTAGTTTCTCATCACTGTTTTTGCAGTGTCTGAGAAGGAATATTTGGGAGCGCATGGAAACCGATAGTGGAAAAGGAAACATCCTGATATAAAAACTAGAAAGATGCTTTCTGAGAAAATTCTTTGTGATGGGTGAATTCATAACACAGAATTCATCACACAAAGAAAACACAGTATTACACGTTTCCTTCCTTTGAGAAGTTTGGTAGCACTGTTTTTATGGAATCTGCAAAGGGATATTCAGGAGCTCCTAGAGGCCCACGGTGAAAAAGGAAATAAAATCAGATAAAAACTGGAGAGAAGTTTTCGAGAAATTGTTTTGTGATGTGTGTATTCATCCCATAGAGTTTAATCTTTTTGTTGATTGAACAGTTCGGCATCACTGTTTTTGTGGTATCTGAGAAGAGTTATTTGGGGGCACAATGAAGCCAATGGTGAGAAAGGAAATATTCTCAGATTTCAACTAGAAAGAGACTTTATGAGAAACTTCTTTGTGATGTGTGCATTCATCTCATAGGGATAACGTTTCTGTTTAGGGAGCACTTTCGAATCACTGTTATTGTGGTGTCTGAAAAGGGATACTTGAGAGTGCATTGAAGCCTATGTTGGAAAAGGAAATATCCTTGGTTAAAAACTTGAAAGAAGCCTTCTGAGAAACTACTGTTGGATGGATGAATTCATCTCACAGAGATACACAGGTTGTTTTCATTGAGCAGTTTGATAACACTGTTTTCATGGAATCTGCAATAGGATATTTGGGAGTGAATTGAAGACTATGGTGACAAAGGAAATCTCCTCAGATGAAAACCAAAGGAAATTTTTCTGAGAAACTGCTTTGTGATATGTGAATTCATATCACACATTTACACCTTTCTTTGGAGCAGTCTGCCAGCACTGTTTTTGTGGAATCTGCAAAATGATATTCACAAGTGCATTGAGGCCTATGGTCGAAAAGGAAATATCCTCAGACAGAAACTAGAAAGAAGATTTCAAAGAAACTGCTTTGTGATTTGTGAATTCAACTCACAGTGTTACATGATTCTTTTCATGGAGCAGTTTTGTAGCACTGTTTCTGGAGAATCTGAGAAGGGATATTTTGGATTGTATTGAAGCTGATTCTGACAAAGGAAATATCCTCAGATAAAATCTAGAAAGAAGCTTTCTGAGAAACTGTTTTGTGGGGTGTGCATTCATCTTATAGAGGTAAACGTTTCTGTTGAGGGAGCACTTTGGTATCACAGTTTTTGTGGTGTCTGAGAAGGGATATTTGGGAGTGTATTGAAGCCTACTGTGGAAAAGGAAATATTCTCATATAAAAACTAGAAAGAAGCTTTCTGAGAAAACGCTTTGTAATGTGTTAATTCATCTCAGAGAGTTATACAATTAACAGTTTGGAAGCACTGTTTTTGGGTAATCTAAGAAGGGATATTCTGGATTGCATTCAAGCCTATGGTGACAAAGGAAATATCCTCAGATAAAAACTAGAAGAAAGCTTCCTGAGAAAGTTCTTCATGATGCGTGAATTCATCTCACAGAGTTACACGATTCTTTTTATGGAGCAGTTTTGTAGCACTGTTTTTGGAGAATCTGAGAAGGGATATTTTGGATCGCCTTGAAGCCTATTCTGACAAAGGAAATATCCTCAGTTAAAAACTAGAAAGAAGGTTTCTGAGAGACTGCTTTGAGATGTGTGAATGCATCTCTCAGAGTTACACCTTTCCTTTCATGGGACAGTTTGCTAAAACTGTTTTTGTGGAATCTGCAAAGAGATACTTGGGAGCACTTTGAGACCTGTGGTGAAAAAAGAAATATTCTCATATAAAAACTAGAAAAAAAAGCCTTCTGAGAAACTGCTTTGTGATGTGTGAATGCATCTCACATGTTCTTTCATTGGAACAGTTTGCTACCACTGTTTTCTTGGAATCTGCAAAGATGTATTTGGAGTACATTGAGACCTATGTGACAAAGAAATATCCTCAGATAAAAACTAGAAAGAAGCTTTCTGAGAAATTGCTTTGTGAGGTGTGCATTCATCTCATAGAGGTATACGTTTCTGTTGAGGGAGCACTTTGCTATCACTTTTCTTGTGGTGTCTGAGAAGGGATTTTTGGGAGTGCATTGAAGCCTACAGTGGAAAAGGAAATATCCTCATATAAAAACTAGAAAGCTTTCTGAGAAAATGCTTTGTAATGCGTTAATTCATCTCACAGAGTTATACAATTATTAGTTTGGTAGCACTGTTTTTGTGGAATCTGAGAATGAATATTTTGGATCGCATTCAAGCCTATGGTGACAAAGGAAATATCCTCAGATAAAAACTAGAAGAAAGCTTTCTGAGAAAGTTCTTTGTGATGTGTGAATTCATCTAACAGAGTTACACCTTTATTTCATGGAGCAGTTTGCTAACACTATTTTCATGGTATCTGCAGAGGGATATTTTAGAGTGCATTGAGGTCTATGTTGAAATAAGAAAGTTCTTCAAGTAAAAACTGGAGAGAAGCTTTCTGAGAAAGTCTTTGTGATGTTGGATTCATCTCATAGAGCTAAACATTTCTGTTGAGATAGGCACTTTGGTATCACTGTTTTTGTGTTGTCTGAGAAGGGATATTTCAGAGCGCTGAAGCCTATGGTGGAAAAGAAAATATCCTCAGATAAAAACTAGAAAGAAGATTTCTAAGAAACTGCTTTGTGATGGGTGAATTTATCTCACAGAGTTTAACCTTTCTTTTCATTGCACAGATTGGGAGCACTGTTTTTGTGGAATCTGCCAAGGATATTTGGGAGCATAGAGGCATAAGGTGAAAAAGAAAATTCTTCAGGTAAAACTGGAGAGAGGCTTTTGGATAAACTCCTTTGTGATGTGTGCATTTCACCTCATAGAGCTAAATGTTTCTGTTGAGAGAGCACTTAGGCATCACTGTTTTTGTGGTGTCCTGAGAAGGGATATTTGGGAGTGCATTGAAGCCTATAGTGGAAAAGGAAATATCCTCAGATAAAAACTAGAAAGAAGTGATCTCAGAGGCTGTTTTGTGATGTGTGAATTCTTCTCACAGAGTTACACGATTCTCTTCATGGAGCAGTTTGGTAACACTGTTTTTGGGGAATCTGAGAAGGATATTTTGATCGCATTGAATCCTATGGTGACAAAGGAAGTATCCTCATGAAAACTAGAAAGAAGCTTTCTGAGAAAGTGCTTTGTGATGTGTGAATTCATCACACAGTTACATCTTTCTTTTCAAGGAGAAGTTTGCTAACACTGTTTTCATGGAATCTGCAAAGAGATAACTGGGAGCACATTGAAGGATATAGAGAAAAGGAAATGTCCTCAGAAAAAACTAGAAAGAAGCTTTCTGAGAAACTGCTTTTTGATTTGTGAATTCATCTCACAGATTTACACCATTCTTTTCATTGAGCATTATTCTCACAATGTTTTCACGGAATCTTCAGTAGGATGCTTATTAGTGCTTTGAAGCCTATTGTGCCTAAGAAATTATCCTCAGATAAAAACCAAAACCAAAATTTCTGAGACACTGCCTTGGGATATGTGAATTCATCTCACAGAGTTACAGGGTTCTTTTCATTGATCAGATTGCTAACACTGTTTTCTTGGAATCTGCAGTGGGATATTTTGGAGAGCATTAAGGCTTTGGGTGACAAAGGAAATATCCTCAGACAAAAACTAGAAAGAATCTTTCTGAGACACTGCTTCGTGAATTGTAAATTCATCGCACAGAGTTACACCTTTCTTTTCATGGAGCAGTTTGGTAGCATGGTTTTGATGAATCTGAGAAGGGATATTTTGATCACATTGAAGCCTACGGTGACAAGGAAAAACTCAGATTAAAACTAGAAGGAAGATTTCTGAGAAACTCTTTTGTGATATGGATTCATCTCACAGATTTACAACTTTCTTTTCTTGGAGCAGTTTACTAACACTGTTTTCATGGAATCTGCAAAGGAATATTCCAGAGCACCTTGAGGCCTATATTGAAAAGGAAATATCCTCAGAAAAAAATAGAAAGAAGCTTTCTGAGAAACAGCTTGGTGATGTGTGAATTTATCTTACCGTGATACACTGCTCTTTTCATTGAACAGTTTGATAACACTATTTTGAGGAAGCTGCAACAGGATATTTTGGAGTACACTGAAGCCTATAGTGACAAAGAAAATATCCTCAGATGAAAACCAAAAAGAAGCTTACTGTGAAACTGGTTTGCAATATGTGAATTCATCTCACAGGTTTACACCTTTCTTTTGATGGAGCAGTTTGCTAACACTATTATGTATAAAGGGATATTTATGAACACATTGAGGCCAAAGGTGAAAAAGGAAATAACCTTAGACAAAAACTAGAAGGAATTCTCTGAGAAACAGGTTTGTGATGTGTGAATCCCACAGAGTTACACCACTCTGTTCATGAAGCATTTGATAGCCCTGTTTTGGGGAATCTGAGAAGGGGTATTTTGGATCACATTGAAGCATGTAGTGGCAAAGGAAATATCGCCAGATAAAATTGAAAGAAACTTTCTGATAAACATCTTTGTGATGTGTGAATTTATCTCAAATAGTTACATGATTCTTTTCTTGAAACAGTTTGCTAACACTGTTTTAGTAATATCTGCAACAGGATATTTGGGCTAGCATTGAAGCCTGTGGTGACAAAGGAAATATCCTCAGATAAAAACCAAAAAGAAGCCTTCTGGTAAACTGATTTTTGATATGTGAATTCATCTCACAGACTTACACTGCTCTTTTCATTGAGCAGTTTAATAACACTGTTTTCTTGGAATCTGCAATGGCATATTTCTTAGTGCATTGAAGCTTATGGTGACAAAGGAAATATCCACAGACAAAAACTAGAGAGATTTCAGAGAAACTGCTTTGTGATTTTTGAATTCATCTCACAGCATTACAAGATTCTTTTCATGCAGCAGTTTGGTAGCCCTGTTTTGGGGGAATCTGTGAAGGGATACTTTGGATCGCATTGAAGCCTATGATTAACAAAGGTAAATCAGATAAAAACCAAAAGAAGCTTTCTGAGAAACTGATTTGTGATATGTGAATTCATCTCAGAGTTACACCATCCTTTTCATTGAGAAGTTTACTAACACTTTTTTCATTTAATCATCAATGGGATATTTGGGAGTGCATTGAGGAATATGGTGAAAAAGGAAATATCCTCAGATAAAACGAAATGAAGTTTTCTGATAAACTGCTTTGTGATGTGTTAATTCATCTCTCAGAGTTACACGACTCTTTTCATGGAACAGTTTGTTAGCACTGTTTTGGGCTATCTGAGAAGGGATATTTTGGATCTCATTGAAGCCTATGGAGAAAACAGAAATATTGTCAGATAAAAACTAGAAAGAAGCTTTCTGAGAAAGTTCTTTGTGATGTGTGAATTCATTCTCAGAGTTACACCATTCTTTTCATTGAGCAGTTTTATAACACTGCTTTTGTGGAATCTGCAAAAGGATGATTGGGAGTGCTTTGAGGCCTATGGTGAAAAATTTCATATCCTCAGATAAATACTAGAAAGAAGCCTTCTGAGAAACTACTTTTTGATGTGTGAATTCATCTCACAGAGTTACACTGTTCTTTTATTCAGCAGTCTCAACCCTGGTTTCATAAAATCTGTAATAGGGTACTTGGGAGCATTTGAACGGAAGATATTTCCTTTTCACCATAGCCCTCTATGGGCTTCCAAATATCCTTTGCCAATTCCACAAGAACAGCCTTAGCGAAAGGCTTCTTGAAGGAAAGATGTAACTCTGTGAGATGAATTAACAGAACACAGAGCAGTTTCTCAGAAAGCTTCTTTCCAGTTTTGAACAGAAGATATTTCCTTTTCACCATAGCCCTCTATGGGCTTCCAAATATCCTTTGCCAGTTCCACAAGAACAGCTTAGCGAAAGGCTTCTTGAAGGGAAAGATGTAACTCTGTGAGATGAATTAACAGAACACAGAGCAGTTTCTCAGAAAGCTTCT